>JANHFL010002438.1:67608-89245 GCA_032468155.1 Oxyrhabdium leporinum | reverse complement strand
GGCCAATAAAGAATTCTATTCTATTCTATTCTATTCTATTCTATTCTATTCTATTCTATTCTATTCTATTCTATTCAGCAAGAGCAAAGAAGAGAAAAGGTAAAAGGCATTTGTATCATACAAGGCCTGTTAACCTGAAAAGAAATAGAAAAGAGGAAGGCAATGCTGCTTGTACACAGACAAGCTGCCTATGTTACATCAGCTGCATTACAGGATGTTTCTGTACCAAAATATTAATCAAACCAATTATCTGAGAACGTGCTAGAACTTAGAAAAATAAATCTCTAATTTTAGAATTACTAGCTGTGACTAGCATCACTTTTAAAAATGTCATTTTACATACAAATCATCTTAATGTCTAGAATAAGACTGTATCCAAAAAATAATAATGGCATATGCTTTTAGTGCAATAACACATATGTACTTAGCTGTCTTTGTGAATTGTGGAAAAATTATGACTGCACACAATTTATCTCAAAATTTAATTTAGAAAAGTTACCCACATAGCGTGTGCCTCAGAGATAAAGATCGTTCTTTCATATTTTATTCATTATTAATTATTTTTTCCTGATTCAGAACCTTACAGTCAATTACTATATGAGAAACATGCATGCCAATATTAGAGCCGCTCATATTCCCTTCTGTTCTTCTAATTGTTCTGTCCTGCAAGAAATGTCATAGGTGACTCTGTGTTATTTTTCATTTTCAGGCAAAAGATAGAGAAATAAGAGGAACCAAGTTTGTTGTGGCAGAATTAAAAGAAGGAGGCTTCTACAGATTTAGAGTCAGAGCAATCAATGCTGCTGGTATTGGAGAGCCTGGAGAAGTTACTGAAGTTATTGAAATAAAGGACAGAATAGGTATTTCTTAGGGGAAAAATATTATCTTTTTTTTCTTAAAAGGGTAAAATATTAAAAATCTGTCATTTACCTTATATGAAATCTTAATGAATATGAGTGACTAGAGGGAGGCTATGTTGCTGAAAAAGGTAAATGCCTTGAAAGATTAGGTGAAAATCATCCATTGTTTGGGGAGGGCCTGTTTTCCTGATAAATTTAATTTTGAACTTATTATTTTTATACCTAATTACATCATTCCACCATTGCCATTCGGTTTTATTACCCCCACAAACACCTTTTTCTTACCTTCTGGTCTCACCATACGTGGCACTTTCTCTATACCTGCTTCCCCCCCCCCCTCCTCTCAGTCTTCTTTGAATTACTGCTGGAAGAAAGTTGTATGTTTTAGTGGCTAGTGTATTTCAGTGTATGAGGGTGGTTTGTGAGGGAATTGTTAATTAATTGCAATTAATTATTATTCCCTCATTTAAGTGTCTTTCAGACATGCCCTTTATTAGAATGATACTTCTTATGACAACATGTGTGTATTGTAAATACACCCAGAGAGCTATACATACATACACACAAACGTAATGTGTCATATACACATATTTAGACAGAGTCTTCAGAATTAGTTTTATTTGTTGAAAAGGAGAGGAAATTGGGCATTGTACGGGATTTTTGTATCTGTTTATACCTTTTTTTCTATCTAGTCCAGTTTCTTTTTCGAACAGTATGGCATATATAAAACGCATTCTTTGTTTCTACAGTGCCTCCTGATCTCCAGCTGGATGCCCATGTAAAAGACAGAATTGTTGTTCATGCTGGTGGGGTCATTCGTATTATAGCTTATGTCTCAGGAAAGCCACCTCCAACTATTACTTGGAGCAGGGATGAAAGACCTCTGCCAGAAGAAGCTAAGATTGAGGAAACAGCTATCAGTTCTTCTATGGTCATAAAGAACTGCAAAAGAAGTCAGCAGGGTATCTATACGCTCCTTGCTAAAAATGCAGGTGGAGAAAGAAAGAAAACTATTATCGTTGATGTGCTAGGTAAGCTGCAAAAAGCTTTCTCTCACTATTCTTGAGGATCTTAGTTCTTGGTGGCACATGTTCATCCTGATTACATTTTTCTTTTTCCTTAACAGATGTACCTGGCCCAGTTGGAGTTCCATTCCGTACGGAAAACCTAACCAATGACTCTTGCAAACTTACATGGTTTTCTCCAGAAGACGACGGAGGTTCAGCTATTACCAACTATGTTATTGAAAAGCGTGAAGCAGATCACAGAGCCTGGACACCCGTGACTTATACTGTCACCAGACAAAATGCCACCGTGCAGGGTTTGATTGAGGGCAAATCGTACTTCTTCCGCATTGCACCAGAGAATATCATTGGCATGGGCCCCTTCGTAGAGACGACAAAAGAGCTCCTAATCAGAGACCCGATCAGTATGTATCTTTCACTTTTATCAGCAGAGATTTCAATAAAAATGGTCTTAGGAATATGTGTTTAATCAGCTGTGTATGTTTATTTCTAGCCGTGCCTGAGAGGCCTGAGGATCTTGAAGTAAAAGCAGTAACTAAGGAGTCTGTTACACTGACTTGGAACCCACCCAAGTATAATGGTGGCTCTGATATAACCATGTATATTTTGGAAAGCCGACTCATTGGAAAGGATAAATTTACTAGAGTTACCAAAGAGAAAATGCTTGATCGAAAATACACTGTGGAAGGATTGAAAGAAGGCGACACTTATGAGTATCGCGTGAGCGCTTGCAATATTGTGGGGCAAGGCAAACCTTCATTTTGCACAAAACCCATCACTTGCAAGGATGAAATTGGTATGTTTGATCTCTGGAAGCCACCCCACTGGCATGCACTGGTTGATTTGTTATATATATATATATATAATTAATATATATTAAATGCTGATTTTTCTTTTCTTTTTCTTAAACAATATTTTTAGCTCCTCCCCAGCTTGAGCTTGATATCCGAGAAAAGCTGACAGTCCGCGTAGGTGAAGCATTCAGTCTGACTGGCCGATATTCAGGCAAGCCAAAACCAAAGATTACTTGGTACAAAGATGACATCACAGTGAAAGAAGACAAACGAACTATGATCCAGACTACTCCAGCTACAATTTGCTTGGGTGTATTAAAATCTGTCCGTGAAGATTCAGGCAAATATAGTGTTGTTGTAGAAAACAGTTCAGGATCCAGAAAAGGACTCTGTCAAGTTACTGTTGTTGGTAAGTCTTGTTCTAGGATTCCGTTTACAATATTTGCTTGGAAGATCCATGTGAGAGTTGATTGAGTATAGTTTAAAAAGCATATGAATTGTTAATGTGTTCTTTGAATTATAACTGAATTGTAGCATAGATTGGGAATAAATATTCCTGCTGATTTGAAAGATGAGCTGACCATAAGGTGCCTCTGCCAATTGCTTCTTTTCAGAGCAGCATCTATATTAAAAAGAATCCCATTTTGATGAGATGGCAGCTATATAAATATGCTAAATCAATGAATGAATGAATGAATGAATGAATGAATGAATGAATGAATGAATGAATGAATGAATGAATGAATGAACAGTGCCTGACCTCAAAGGATGTATGGGCATGGCAGAGGATGCAGCAGAATACAGAACAGGGAAATTTGCTACTCTAACAATGTTGTCCTGTTGAATTAGAATTTGAATATTTTGGGTCTTTTTACTATAACTAGCAATTAGCTGCAGAAAGTTAAAAGCAGCATGTAAGAGGATGCTCATTCCAATTGGTATAGTGGCCACTCTAGAAACCAAGATGAATTACATTAACAGGATGTGGAAGTTGGTCTAATACTTCTGTTATCTGATAACTAAGTTATATACTAATTTATAGACTAAAATTAAAATATATAAGAATAAGATTCTTGTGAAAAGAATTCCCTCTTCTGATTTTTTTTTTCCTGAATTGGGAAGGCTGAAGGAGTTTATTACACCATGTACAGAGAAATAGAATCACCTTATTTCAACAAAAACTCATTCCAGTGTTTTGCAGTGAGGCTCATATGGTCTTTGGAGTAGAAATGTAGCGCACCACCTGGCAGAGTAGTAAGAAGAAGATTTCCAAAGGAGTAGGGAAAAACAGATTTTGAAATAGGTTTTATGTTGAGAATGGGGCTGTCAAACTCGCGCTGTCACGGTGGCGTCACATGACATATCGGGACTTTTTTTCCCTTTGCTAAAATGGGTGGGGGTGGTACCAGCCCTTGACGCATTCAGCCCTCAGGCCGCGAGTTTGATACCCCTGATCGATCTACAACATACAGATCAACCAGTACTTACATTTTAGAAATTAATTTCTTGTTCATGCTTCTTGATCAGTTATTTCTTAGTGCACCGTTCCCCAATGGCTGCCTTCTATGCAAGCAAGACTTAAGCAATGTAGTTTTTACTTTTTCTAAATATTCTATCTGATTAATCCATGAGGTTACATATCTCAGCTCTAGTTCCCAAGTGATTGACTCTGTTTTTGTTAAAGTAGCAAAATACCGCTGATGTATACATAACTTTACTCTGTTAAGAATAAATCAGGTTTGGTAAATTGGGAAAAGAATTACACATTTCATTTGCTAATAGAAAGCAAATTGACAATATATTTAGCTTTGTCAACTGCTACACCTGTTAGAATTTAGCAGTTTACTTCTTTAGGCATTGTCAAATTTGTGCCTTTTTATTTGAATTGTTTGTGTGTGTTTACATTTATATTTGTATGCTTTTCAACAGACCGTCCTACACCTCCAGTGGGCCCTGTCATTTTTGATGAAGTACATAAAGACCACTTTGTTATTTCCTGGAAACCTCCTTTGGATGATGGTGGCAGTCCAATTACAAATTATATTATTGAGAAGAAAGATGCTCACAGAGATCTCTGGATGCCAGTTACATCAGCAAGCGTCAAAACAACATGCAAAGTTCCTAAATTACTGGAAGGAAGAGACTATGTTGTCCGAATTTATGCTGAAAATCTGTATGGCATAAGTGATCCACTGATATCTGATGAAATGAAGGCCAAGGATCGTTTTAGTACGTCACCTATTTTCTAATCTATTTTAATTTTACTTACCTGCCACAGTCTCACATCATAGTCTATATACCTATTGTTTTATAAATGGGTTTAAAAAGGAAATTGTTTTTTTTTCAGGTGTTCCTGATGCACCAGAGCAGCCAATCGTTAAGAATGTCACCAAAGATTCTGCATTAGTTACCTGGAACAGACCACGTGATGGAGGAAAACCAATAACCAAGTATATCCTTGAAAAGAAGGAAACCATGTCTAATCGGTGGACGAAAGCTACACAAGAACCTATTTATCCAGATACCCAGTTTAGGGTACCTGATCTCCTTGAAGGCTGTGAATATGAATTCCGGGTTGCAGCAGAAAATGAAATTGGTATTGGTGACTTTAGCCCCCCATCAAAACCAATCTTTGCTAGAGATCCAATTGGTATGTTTTAAAACACTTTCTTACCTGCTCTTCCCTGAATCAGCATTTTCAGACAAATATTTTCTCTTCTCATGGCTGCTGTTTGCTTTCTTTTTTTTTTTAATAGTTAAGCCAAGTCCTCCAATTAATCCAGAAGCAGTGGATAAAACTAAAAGTTCAGTGGATTTGTCCTGGCAACCACCACGTCATGATGGAGGAGGGAAGATTATAGGCTACCTTGTTGAGTACCAAAAGGTTGGAGATGAGGAATGGAAGAAAGCCAATTTTACTGCTGATTCTTGCCCAGATACAAAATATAGTGTAACTGGCCTCACGGAAGGTACTAAATATAAATTCAGAGTCATGGCAGTTAACGCAGCTGGTGAATCAGAGCCAGCCTATGTCCGTGATCCAGTGGAAGTCAAGGACAGACTTGGTAAGCGGAACATTAAATTTTATTCATTTTAAATGAATACCTGACATGGATACTTTCTAAACATCAAAACATTTTTTTTCAGAGCCTCCAGAGTTAATCTTGGATGCCAATATGGCACGGGAACAGCATATTAAAGCTGGAACTACACTGAGACTCAGTGCTGTAATTAAAGGAATTCCATTCCCAAAAGTGACTTGGAAGAAAGAAGATAAGGAAGTTTCTACAAAAGCAGATATTGAAGTTACAGGTGTTGGTAGCAAACTAGAAATACGTAATGCTGCCCATGAAGATGGAGGAATTTATTCCCTGACGGTGGAGAATCCTCTTGGATCAAAGACCGTTTCAGTAAAAGTTGTCGTGCTAGGTAATTGTGCTAATGATTTTGATTGATGTTGATTTTCAATTGTCAGTCGGAAATGAGAAAAGGAGCAGAAGCAAGTAGTGAAAGAACAAAGAATATTGACCTGTTCCATCTCATTTTCATATCCCTTTGCAAATTTGGAGATGAAAAGTTCACAGGGCTATTCAGTTACCTCTGTTAGCCTAGGTGGCCTTTTTTAATTTAAGGGAGTAATGATGGGTATTATTAAATCTATCAAATGAATTTCAATGAATCATTGTTGCTTGTTAATATTTTTCCAGATAAGCCTGGGCCTCCTAGGGATCTTCAAGTGAGTGAAGTTAGAAAAGACTCTTGTTACCTAACTTGGAAGGAACCTGAGGACAATGGTGGCTCCGTCATTACCAACTATGTTGTGGAAAGGAAGGATGTTGCTGCTGCTCAGTGGTTAGCAATATCCTCCTCTTCTAAGAAACACAGTCTGTTGGCTAAATACCTTATGGAAGGCACTCAGTATCTCTTCCGTGTTGCTGCTGAGAATCAGTATGGACGAGGACCTTTTGTTGAAACTCACAAGCCAATTAAAGCTATGGATCCACTTTGTAAGCCTGTTTCAGTTATTATTATTATTTTTGTTCATACAAAATGCTGGTTATGCAATACTATTAATCCATAGTATGTAATATGCATCTTTATATTAGCACAGACCTATGGAGTAGCTGGACTCACTAAATCTAATCCCCTTGCAGGAATCCAGATAAAAGCACATGACTATCCATACTCTACTATAACACATCTAATAAAAAAGAGAGCTCACTACATTCCTAGATAATTGGCTCCAGCCAAACATCTCTTACTATCAGAGGTTTTTCCAACATTCAGCCAAAATATAACTTCCCGCATTTTAAGAGCCTTGCATTCTGGTATGATAGAAAAAAGGATTTGATCTTCTTCTAAGTCAGGGCTGTCGAACTCCTGGATGCCTCACGTGCTGGCCATGCCCACACCCGGTTTAGCGAAGGGAAAAAAAAGTCCCAATATGTCACGTGACCCTGCCGTGACGTGTTCTAAGTTACCCTGTTCTAAGTTACCCTCCTTTTGCTATTTAATAATCACATTTCTCCTCAGACAGACTTCTTAATGATAAATATGCCCAGTTTTTTTTTAATTTCTTTTCATAAAGCTTATTTTTAATTCCATAAAAATCTCCTCATAAAGCTTTATTTTTATTTATTTATTTATTTTGCCTTTCTTTCCATCTATTCCAGTTTCTCAAGTGCTTTCTTAAAGTGTTATGTCTGGAACCGGACATGGCACTTGAAATATAATCTGACCAATGTAGAATGTAGTAGATTTAGAAAATACGCCTTTACAGATGAACTATCAATTTTCATGTTTAACAGACGTTACATGCATGTTTTTATATGTTTAAAAGTAGAAATATGACATTACTGTCTTCTTGTGTTATAAGATCCACCTGGACCACCGAAGAACTTACATCATGTAGATATTGACAAGACAGAAGTCTCTCTTGCTTGGAATTGGCCTGATCGTGATGGTGGTGCTGAAATAACCGGATTTTTGGTGGAATACCAAGAAGAAGGAACAGAGGACTGGACGAAATTCAAGACTGTCCCTGTCCCAGAATGTGTTGTTACAGGCTTACAACAAGGGAAGATTTACAAATTCCGTGTGAAAGCCCAAAATATTGTGGGTCTTAGTCTTCCAGACACAACTATACCCATTGAGTGCCAAGAAAAGATAGGTAATTTCTGATTTTATGCATGTTATACGTCCTATTAGTAATTAATGCCTATTTTAATTACTAAGATAAACCATATGGTAACATTTATTTATTTATTTATTTTATTTCAGTGCCGCCATCTGTTGAACTAGATGTGAAATTAATAGAAGGACTGGTTGTTAAAGTTGGCAGCACAGTAAGATTCCCTGCAATCATGAGAGGAGTACCCATTCCCACTGCAAAGTGGGTCACTGATAATACTGAAATCAAATCAGAAGGCAATTACAAAATTGATACTGACAACTATTCAACAGTTCTAACTATTAAAAGTTGTACAAGAAAAGATACTGGAGAATATTTACTCACAGTATCCAATGTAGCTGGAAGCAAAACTGTAGCTGTTCATTTAACCGTCTTAGATGTTCCTGGTCCTCCTACTGGCCCAATTGATATTGTAGAAGTAGCTGCAGATCACATGATTATTGCTTGGCGGCCCCCTAAAGATGATGGTGGAAGTCCTGTAATTAATTATATTGTTGAAAAGCGAGAGTCAAAGAAAGAAACCTGGGGAATGGTCTGTTCATCCCTTAGTCAAACAAGACTTAAAATTCCACGCCTACAGAAGGGTGCTGAATATATCTTCCGAGTTCGTGCAGAGAACAAGATAGGCATTGGTCCACCTCTTGATTCTCAACCAACAGTTGCTAAGTCTATGTTTGATCCACCATCTCCTCCTGGTAAACCAAAAGTTCATGATATTACTGAAAACGCTGCCACGGTAAATTGGACTTTGCCAAAGTCTGACGGAGGGAGTCCAATAACTGGATACATTCTTGAACGACGTGAAATTTCTGGCAAGTGGATACGAGTAAATAAATCACCAGTACTTGATCTGAAGTTCAGAGCTACAGGCCTTTATGAGGGCAACACATACGAATTCCGTGTTTTTGCAGAGAATAGCGTTGGCCTAAGCAAACCATCTCCAGTTTCGGACCCAATAAAAGCAACCCGTCCTATCTCACCTCCTGGGCCTCCAATTAATCCAAAGCTCAAGGATAAGACCAGAGAAACAGCTGAACTGGTATGGACAAAACCTCTTAAAGATGGTGGTAGCCCTATACTGGGATATGTCGTAGAATGCCAGAAAAGTGGAACAACTCAGTGGAATAGAATTAATAAAGATGAACTTATTAGACCGTGTGCCTTTACAGTACCTGGACTAATTGAAGGAAATGAATATAGATTCCGTATCAAAGCTGCAAATATTGTTGGAGAGGGAGAACCTAGAGAATTGCCTGAAACAGTTCTTGCTAAAGACATTCTGACTCCTCCAGAGCTAGAACTGGATGTGACCTGCCGTGATGTCATTACAGTTAGAGTAGGCCAAACAATAAAGATCCTAGGCAAAGTGAAAGGTAGACCAGAGCCTGACATAACATGGTCGAAAGACGGCAAAATACTAATGAAAGATAAGCGCACTGACATAATTCAAGAAGTTCCACGCATAGAGCTACAAATTAAAGCATCTACAAGAGCAGACCATGGCAAGTACATTATTGCAGCTAAAAACAGCAGTGGACATGCCCAAGCATCAGCCATTGTTAATGTACTTGATAGACCTGGACCTTGTAGGAACCTGAAAGTAAGCTATGTCACTAAGGATTCCTGTATGATCGCTTTTGAGAATCCAGAAGATAATGGCGGCTCTGAAATTACAAATTATATAGTAGAATATCGCCAACCAAATCAGAAAGGATGGTCAATAGTCTCTTCTGATCTTACTAAGAGGATGGTAAAAGCACATCTCATAGAAAATCATGAGTATTTCTTCCGTGTTTGTGCAGAAAATAAAGTAGGTCCAGGCCCAGTTGTCGAGACCAAGACTCCAATCCTTGCCATTAATCCAATTGATAGGCCAGGTGAGCCTGAAAATCTTCACATTGCAGAAACAGGAAAGACATTTGTGCATCTGAAATGGAGAAGGCCAGACTATGATGGTGGTAGCCCCAATTTAACTTACCATGTTGAGCGAAAACTGAAGGATTCAGATGAATGGGAAAGAGTACACAAAGGCAGCATTAAGGAAACACAATATATGGTTGACAAATGTGTTGAAAATAAAATTTATCAGTTCAGAGTTCAAACTAAGAATGAAGGAGGAGAAAGTGATTGGGTGAAAACAAGTGAAGTTGTTGTTAAAGAAGAAGTGCAAAAGCCAGTACTTGATCTGAAATTGAGCGGAGTACTTACTGTGAAAGCTGGTGAACCAATTAAAATTGAAGCAGGGCTTAAAGGCAAGCCACAGCCAGAAGTATCTTGGTCAAAGGATACTGAAGATTTATCCAAATCTCCAAGGGTCAAAATTGAAACAACTTCACATTCATCTAAGTTGCTTCTTGCAAAGTCGAGACGTACTGATGGCGGTAAATATGTTATAACAGCCACTAACCCAGCTGGTAGCTTTGTAGCGTATGCTACTGTAAATGTTTTGGACAAACCAGGACCAGTAAGAAATCTCAAAGTCTCAGATATGTCAACTGACAGATGTAAAGTCAGCTGGGACCAACCCGAAGATGATGGTGGTTGTGAAATACAGAACTACATCATAGAGAAATGTGAAAGCAAGCGTATGGTTTGGACCACATATTCCTCTTCAGTGATAATGGACTCTGTACAAGTATCTCATCTCATAGAAGGGAATGAATATATCTTTAGGGTTCGTGCAGAAAACAAAATGGGCACTGGTCCACCAACAGAGACTAAACCAATTATAGCCAAAACAAAATATGATAGACCTGGCCGTCCCGATCCTCCAGAGATCACAAGAGTCAGCAAAGATGAGATGACTGTAGTTTGGAATCCACCAGAATATGATGGTGGAAAGTCAATCACAGGGTATATACTAGAGAAGAAGGAGAAGAGGTCACTAAGATGGGTTCCTGTTACCAAAACTGCAATTCCAGAAAGACGCAAGAAAGTTACAGATCTTATTCCTGGATATGAATACCAATTCCGTGTGAAGGCAGAAAATGAAATTGGAATTGGTGAACCAAGTTTCCCATCAAGGCCAGCAGTAGCAAAAGACCCAATAGGTAATGATCTTTCATGTAATACTGAATTAACATTTGAACACTCTGTTTAACTCACTGAATTGCTGATTTTTGTACTTTGATAATCATTTTACAGAACCACCTGGTCCTCCCATCAATCTTAAGGTTGTTGATAGCACAAAGACGTCTATTACACTTGGCTGGGGAAAGCCACTCTATGATGGTGGTGCTCCAATTATTGGATATGTGGTAGAAATGAGGCCAAAAACTGAAAAAGCTGGTCCCAATGAAGGATGGAAAAGATGCAATGTTGCAGCGCAAGTCGTTCATACAGAATTTACTGTGACGAGTCTGGATGAGAAAGAACTATATGAGTTCCGTGTTTCTGCCCAAAATCAGGTTGGCATTGGTCCTCCAGCTGATTTGAAGGAAGCTGTTTCTCCAAAAGAAATACTTGGTAATTTTCCCAATCAACCATTAAATTATGTGTCACTGATTTTCTACTTTGCTGGGTACTTTCACAAACAACACTCTTTTTCTTTTACTTTTCAGAGCCACCGGAGATAGAATTGGATGCTAGCCTGAGGAAATTACTCATAGTCAGAGCTGGATGCCCCATCAGACTCTTTGCTATTGTTAGAGGACGACCAGCACCTAAAGTCACCTGGAGAAGAGTTGGAATTGATAATGTGATCAGAAAGGGCCAGGTTGACTTGGTTGACACAATGTCCTTCTGTGTCATTCCTAATTCAACTCGAGATGACTCGGGCAAATATTCTTTGACTCTTGTTAACCCTGCTGGAGAAAAAGCTGTGTTTGTCAATGTCCGCGTTCTTGGTAAGTACCAGGGATAATCAGGTTTAGTAATCTGATGTCTTGTTTGATTTAATAAACTGCTGAAGATTGGTTTAATGCTGTACCTATATGCTTTGTTTACTTCATAGATACTCCTGGACCTGTTGCAGACTTCAAGGTCTCTGATGTCACTAAAATGACATGCCAGCTTTCATGGACACCACCTGAGAATGACGGTGGTAGTCCTGTCACACACTACATTCTGGAAAAGCGTGAGGCTGATAGAAAAAGCTGGGGAACTCTTATTTCAGATATAAAGAAGACTAGTTTCAAAGTTGCTAACCTTGTGCCTGGTACCGAATACTTCTTCAGAGTAACTGCAGTCAATGAATATGGCCCAGGTGTTCCAACAGATACTCCAAAGCCAATCATGGCAACAGATCCACTAAGTAAGTATTTTATTAACGTAGCTTTCTTCCCAACAAATTGCAATACTGACATACCCACTAAAATAACTTGAGCACAATATATAAATGGTACATTAAGTGAAAGAATACATTAAGAATATTTAGAAGTCTATATTACTATGATTATTAGAATCATCACAATGAATTTCACACATTAAAACAATTTTAAAAATACTGGATTACTTACATAACGTGTATACTATTCAATAGCCCTACTGAAGTAAGAATTTAGAGTAGAAGCCCAGGACTCAACTTAGAAGAATAAACAAGAGAGTCCAAATATACAGTACTACAGAGTTTTAAAATCACTTTCTTGCAACTTATTTATTCAGTAGAAAATAGAACTGGATTAAATTGTTAACGAATTTAAACAATATGGTAATTAGCCATAAGAAGTTGCAGTGATTTTAGAAATGATTTAATTCAAACAACTGCTGCTTGGAATGTTTATACTTTACTTTTTATTCTTGCTTGTTTTACTTTTAAGGCGTGCCCGATCCTCCAAGGAAACTGGAAGTGACTGAAATTACCAAGAACAGTGCTACATTAGGATGGCTGCCACCACTGCGTGATGGTGGTGCCAAAATTGATGGCTACATTATTTCATATCAACAAGAAGGGCAAGCTGGTGATCACTGGACACAGTACTCTGTTGTAAAAGATCTTAACATTGTCGTTGCTGGCCTAAAAGAAGGGAAGAAATATAAATTTAGAGTGGCTGCTAGAAATGTTGTTGGAGTAAGTTTACCAAAAGAAACAGAAGGCATGTTTGAAGTCAAAGAACAACTCAGTAAGTAATTAGGATCAAATATTTGTATTGATGTCTTTTATTGAAATCAATTTATTTGTCACCGATCTTACTAATGCAACTATGGTGGCTAATAATATTTTAAAATACAGTATAAAACTATTTGCCACAATCAATTAAAAACATAAAGTGCACAAGTAGTGTGGGCTCAATTGCTCTCCTGAGACACAAGGCTGGGAAAATAGCCAAATCTTTAAGGCTTTCTGAAAGGTATGCAATATTGGGGCCAACCTAACCTCTGGTGATATATTCCAGAGGACAGGTGCAGGTACAGAAAAGGCACATTTCTCTGGGTCTCACTAGATCAGGGGTCCCCAATCCCTGGTCCTTGGCCGGAAAGGATGGGGACCACTACACTAAATGATAGCCTCTGATCGATGGGAACTGGAGCATACCCCTCTTGCCTGACTTAATAAGAGAGGTAAAGATAATGAGAGTACAGCATTCCTTCAATCACCCTGACCCCCTAAGATGCAGGGCTTTATAAATAATAATCAGCACCTTGAGTTGCACCCAGAAGCAAATTGAGAGCCAGTCCAAGGTTGCAGAGCAAAGGTGTAACAACAGCATAATGAGCTTTTTGTGTGCACAGTTCTATTTTGGATCAAGTGAAACTTCCAGATGTTCTTCAAGAACAGGCCTACATAGAGATCATTGCTATAATCTGTTCAGAGGTGCCCAAAACATGAGTGACTGTGTGCAGTGCCTCTTGATCCACGAAAGGGTACAATTGGTGCCTCCCTGCCTTGACTGTCACCTGATCTTTGAACAGGAACCACGAATCCAGAAGAATACCCAAATTGTGCACTAGTTCTGTCTAGAGTAGTATAACCCCATGCAGAATTAAAGATGGAAAATCATTCAATGTAGGAAGCTCTAAAACCTGAATTCACTTCATCTTGCTACGGTTGAGCTGAAGCCTGTTCTTCCCCCATGCACCCAACATAAGTCACTTCTATTATCCAGCTCATGAAAATTAGCAGGAGCCTGAGATTTAGTTTGAAAAAGGAGCTTTTTGCTGACATCAGTTGAAGATTTTTTCAGAATTACATGTGAAATACAAAGTAACTGAGTTGTTCATTCATTTTATTTGCCTCAAATGAAAATTTTCCTTTGCTGTATTTTAACTGCAGTGCCACCTAAAATCCTGATGCCAGATCATATCAGTATAAAAGCTGGACAGAAACTCAGAATTGAGGCACATGTTTACGGGAAACCTCAACCAACCTGTAAATGGATGAAAGCAGACCAAGATGTGCTTACTTCTAGTCGCCTGGCAGTGCATAAAGCAGAGGGCACTTCGGTTCTTATTATTAAAGATGTAACTAGGAAAGATAGCGATTATTACAGCCTAACAGCAGAAAACAGCTCCGGAGTAGCTACTCAGAAAATCAGAGTCATCGTCATGGGTATGCTTGATTTTCTTCTCCCGAGCTTGAGAAGTTCTTACACATTTACCCTTTACATTTATCTCAAAATCTATACTAATTTCTATCTATATTTTTGTATCTTTCTATAGATGTCCCTGGACCACCTCAGCCACCATTTGAAATTTCTGATATAGATGCCGACGCCTGTAGTTTGTCATGGCACATCCCTCTTGAAGATGGTGGTAGTAACATCACTAACTATGTGGTTGAGAAGTGTGATGTCAGTCGCGGTGATTGGATAACTGCAGTAGCTTCTGTCACGAAAACAAATTGCAGACTTGGAAAACTGATCCCTGGTCAGGAATATATGTTCCGTGTTCGGGCTGAAAACCGATTTGGCATTTCTGAGCCACTTCAGTCTGACAAGATGGTTGCAAGGTTTCAATTTGGTACGTCTGACTGTCCATTTATACTGTTGTCCCCATTGGGATATATGTTGAATACTGTTAGCATTATTTTTAAAAACCTATCTTCTGTTTTACTGCAGATGTCCCCAGTGAACCCAAAAATGCACGTGTTACCAAAGTGAACAAGGATTGCATTTTTGTAGCATGGGATAAGCCAGATAGTGATGGAGGCAGTCCAATAACTGGCTATCTCATTGAACGTAAAGAAAGGAACAGTTTGCTGTGGGTCAAAGCCAATGATACCCTTGTGCGGTCAACAGAGTATCCATGTGCAAACCTAATTGAAGGGCTAGAATACACATTTAGAATCTATGCTCTGAACAAAGCAGGTTCTAGCAAGCCTAGCAAACCAACAGATTACGTGACTGCAAGAACACCAATTGGTAAGTTAAACATTTTTGTACATATTTGGCTATAGTACACTAATATAAGTTGTTAGTATTAATGCTGAGTCTTGTTCAAAAAATTTATAATATCAAATATATTCAATACCTCAAAAGTTTCAAAAGGAGAGTGAAGCACAGATTTATATTTGTTCTACTCGTAGATTTTATGTTTTCTAGATCATGCCCACAGCTTGCTTTGTCTTTGTTCTCTAGGTTTTATAAGACTCGTTAAAGTAATGCAGTGTTAAAATAGAGTCTAAGCTACATAGAGACTAAAATAAGCAAATTAAATGGAAGCTAAACTTGATCTCATTTGTTTTTTAGATCCACCTGGTAAACCTGAAGTTATTGATGTGACAAAGAGTACTGTGTCTCTTATCTGGGCAAGACCAAAACATGATGGTGGTAGCAAGATAATTGGATACTATGTTGAAGCCTGTAAGCTGCCAAGTGCTAAATGGGTCCGGTGCAATTCTACCCCCCATCAGATCCCTCAAGAAGAGTACACTGCAACTGATTTGGAGGAAAATGCTCAGTACCAATTCAGAGCAATAGCAAAAACAGCAATAAATATTAGTGGACCTTCTGAACCTTCAGATCCAATCACTGTTCATGCAGAAAATGGTAAGAAATTTATTAACTAATATTAAAGCTGAGCTTCATACTTCTCACAAAGTAGTCTTCACCATTCTTTCTCTTTTTTTCAACTTTTCAGTACCACCAAAGATAGAGCTTGGGTTAAGTATGAAAGCCTTACTTGTAGCAAAGGCTGGAACCAATGTTTGCCTGGAAGCAAATGTCTATGGCAAACCTATGCCAACTATTACCTGGAAGAAAGAAGGGGAGGTTCTAAAACCAGTGGAAGGAATTAAGATCACCACCAAGAGAAACCTGTCTACTGTGGATCTCTTCAGTGTCATTAGAAAACAGACAGGAGATTATACTATTACTGCTGAGAATGCAAGTGGTTCCAAGTCAGCAACTATAAAGCTTAAAGTGTTAGGTAAGTTAAAGATGAATGAGAAGTAGGCTATCTTGTTAATATGTGATGGATCTAGAATTTCACTCTCAAATAATTGTGTTTTCCAGACAAACCTGGTCCTCCAGCTTCAGTGAAGATTACAAATATGTATGTAGATCGAGCCATGCTCTCTTGGGAACCTCCTCTTGAAGATGGGGGGTCAGACATTACTAATTACATTGTTGACAAACGTGAAACGAGTAGACCCAACTGGGCTCAAGTCACTGCAAATGTCCCAATCACGAGCTGCAGTGTTGAGAAGCTGATTGAAGGACACGAGTACCAATTTCGCATTTCTGCTGAGAACAAATACGGAGTAGGCGATCCGATCTTAACTGAAAATGCGGTGGCTAAAAACCCATATGGTAAGCACGTCTTAGTAACTCCTTCAGTCCGATTGTTGCTGAGTTGTAGCTTAACAACTGCTTAAGTGCACTTCAAATATTTATTTTTAGATGTACCCGGGCCTTGTGATCCACCAATAATTAGTAATATAACAAAGGACTTCATGACTGTGAGCTGGAAACCGCCTGCTGATGATGGTGGCTCCCCTATAACTGGATATATTGTTGAGAAACGTGAAACAAAAGCTCTTAACTGGATGAAAGTGAACAGAAAACCAGTCATTGAAAGAACGATAAAGGCCACTGGACTCCAAGAAGGAACAGAATACGAATATAGAGTAATTGCCTTCAATAAAGCTGGACCAGGCAAACCTAGTGGAGCATCTAAGGCAGCTTATGCTCGTGATCCTCAGTGTAAGTTGATAGGTGCACACATGTGCACGCACACACACACACAATTTTTTTTATGGCTATGTCCAGATGTTTCTGCCATATATATAACTGTGCTTATGTTGTTATTCCCAGATCCTCCTGGGCCCCCAGCATTCCCAAAAGTTGTTGATACTACACGTAGCTCTATCAGCCTGTCTTGGAGCAAACCAGCATATGATGGTGGAAGCCCCATTATTGGCTACCTCGTTGAAGTGAAACGAGTTGACACAGAAAACTGGGTCCGATGCAATTTGCCAAAGAATTTGCCCGATACACATTATGTAGTGACTGGACTTACAGAGAACACAGAATATCAGTTCCGCATTTATGCGGTCAATAAGATTGGCTACAGCGACCCAAGTGATGTGCCCGACAAGCACCTTGCCAAGGATATTCTAAGTGAGTACTTTGAAAAGAAATTGAATTGGTAATTTTAATCCAGGGCGAGAGGCTCAACCTGTGAATTCATGTGAATATAGAAACCCTCGTCTTTTAGCTCCCAACAATGAGGAAACAATCCACATTTCTCTGTTCCTAAAAATCTTGTTTAATACAAAAAACTCTACTTTTCATTCCAACCACAATAATATCAGTATTTTTCCTTACTGAAAACTTTGTTCACCCTTCTACTTTAAGAAAGCATTTTTTTTCTCTTTCTGAATGATACTCGGAAGATATATTTCCAAGAAGTAGTTTGGACTAGTGGTTAAAACACTAAGCTAAAAACCAGGAGACTGAGTTCTAGTTCCACCTTAGACATGAAAGCCAACTGGATGACTTTGGGTCAATCTCTCTCAACTCAACTCACCTTAAGGATTGCTGTTGTGGGGAAAATAGGAAGAGGAAGAAGTGTTAGCTATGTTCGCCACCCTGAGTTATTTATAAAAATAATGAAGGTGGAATAAAAAATAACAAAATACTTTTTAAGTATAAAACAGAGTATTCGTCATGAGAAATATCTAGACAGCAACACTGTAGCATGTGTACATTCCAATTTGATTGGAAGCCTGGAGTGACGAGAGTTATGTTTAATTCAAGATTCTATACAGAAGGAAGTAAGAAATAGAATATAAAATAGCAATAGAACATAGACTTCATACTGCTTCATAGTGCTTTACAGCGCTATCTCAGCGGTTTACAGATGTCAGCATGTTGCCCCCCAATAATCTGGGTCCTCATTTTACTGACCTCAGAAGAATGGAAGGCTGAGTCAAGCTTGAGCCAGTCAGGATTGAACTCCTGGCTATGGGCAGAGTCAGCCTGCAATACTGCATTCTAACTACTCACCATAATGAGAGAAGCTTCTCTCCACTTTGGTTAAATAACAGGCTGTCTGAAACTTTGAAGGGAAGTCTGAAAGACCTTTTAGAATAATTTTCACTTTGTACTTCCTAACCATCATTTTCCCATTTTTAATTCGCCTTACCTCGTTCATTTTATATTTTCAAATCTTTGTTCAAACGGTTGGGGGTTTTTCATCTTCTATTTGAAATGCAGTTCCACCTGAAGGAGAACTTGATGCTGAATTGAGGAAAGTTCTAATATTACGTGCTGGAGTCACAATGAGGATTTATGTGCCAGTAAGAGGACGACCACCTCCAAAGATTTTTTGGACTAAAGTGGATGCCAACATAAGAGACCGGCCAGGAATGGACATCAAATCAACTGATTTTGATACTTTCCTGCGTTGTGAAAATGTCAATAAATATGATTCTGGGAAATATGTCTTGCATTTAGAAAACAGCTGTGGCAAAAAGTCATATACCATTGTAGTCAAAGTGCTTGGTGAGTGCCAATCTCTACCTGTTTATCTGTCTAAACACATGCATCTTTTCAAAACCCAATAGTTTCAAAGTCACAAATTCTTTTGACTTTATATACAAAAATATTGTATATGTTGGTCAATAATTGCTGTTGTTCACTTGTTTTTAATGCAGATACTCCTGGTCCCCCTATTAATCTGATTGTAAAAGAAGCATCTAAAGATTCCGCTTTCATCTCGTGGGAACCTCCTCTAATAGATGGTGGCAGCCCAGTGAAGAATTACGTAGTTGAAAAACGTGATGCAGAAAGAAAATCATGGTCTACGGTGGCTACCGAATGTCCAAAAACTAGTTTTAGGATCTCTAATTTAGAAGAAGGCAAATCCTATTTCTTCAGAGTTTTTGCTGAAAATGAATATGGCATAGGTGACCCCTGTGAAACTCACGATGCTGTCAAAGCTTCAGGTGAGATCATTCTTCTCTTCCTCAATTATTAAAAGTTTCTTCTCTCTTAAAGTTTCTGATTTTATTTAAAGCCTTTTTTTAATATAAGTATATACATTTATTTCTTGTTTCAATCAGAAACACCTGGACCTGTTGTGGACTTAAAAGCTCCACAGGTCACAAAGTCATCTTGCAATTTAACTTGGAAAAAGCCTATAAGTGATGGCGGAAGTCGTATTAATGCATATATTGTTGAGCTCCTGACTGGTGAAAACCAGTGGCAAGAAGTTATGAGATCTATGAATCTTCACTATTCAACGAGAGACTTGAAAGAAGGAAAAGAATACCTTTTCAGAGTGAGAGCACAGAATGAAGCTGGGTACGGGACGCCAAATGAAATTACCGTGCTGGCAAGGGATGATATTGGTGAGTAGATACCTACAGCCATTCATTTATTATACATGTGGTGCTTGTGAACCTTGTGTTTAGTGAAGAAAGAACCTTTCACACCAATATGTTTTACAGCAAAAATAACAAAGCTATAGAGAATTCCTCCTTTTCACTTATTTATTGAAGAGCAAAAGGGAGCATCATGGTGGCCTAGACATGGAGCTCTTGCCTCACAATCAGGAGGCTATGAGTTCAATCCTAGGTAGCTGCAGATATTTCTCTCTCTAGGCACAAATAGAAAATATCTGCTGCAAGCTGCCAATAGGCATCAGGAAGGGCATCTGGCCAGTAAACGCTTAGCTCCATTCAGTCACCCTGACTCCACCCTGATGCAAGGGATTGAAGGGTTGTTAAAAGAAAAAATAAATAAAGAGCAAAAGGGAAGGGAAGTTATTCTATTGTCTGAACTGAACTTGTAATTATTTGCCTTCTTTGGTTTATAGTGGCACCTGATCTTGATTTAAGAGACCTCCCAGGCTTGTGCTATTTGGCTAGAGAAGGAAGCTCTTTCCGACTGAAAATCCCAATTAAAGGGAAGCCAGTACCAACCGTGACATGGAAGAAAGGAGAAGACCTTCCTCTAACACAGACGGGAAGAGTGGCCTTTGAAGCTACAGCAGTTAACACTTCACTCCTTGTTCGTGACTGCCATAAAGATGATGCTGGAAAATATACCATTACACTGAAGAATGTTGCTGGTAGTAAAGAAGGCACGATTTCTGTAAAAGTGGTTGGCAAACCTGGAATTCCAACCGGCCCTGTGAAATTTGAAGAAGTTACAGCCGATGCTATGACATTAAAATGGGGTCCTCCCAAAGATGATGGCGGGTCAGAAATCACAAACTACATCCTCGAGAAGAGAGACAATGTGAACAATAAATGGGTGACCTGTGCCTCAGCTGTGCAGAAAACGACCTTTAGAGTTACAAGACTTCACGAAGGTTCTGAATATTCCTTCAGAATCAGTGCTGAAAATAAATACGGTGTCGGTGAAGGTCTAATATCTGGATCTGTAATTGCAAGGCATCCATTTGGTAAGCAATAGAGTTGCTCTGGCGTCATTTTTAGGCAGGGTTGCGCTTCCGCTGCATCTTTGTGTGATTGAGTCTAATTTTTCACATTTTCTAGATGTTCCTGATGCTCCTCCACCACCCAAAATTGTTGAGGTTAGGCATGATTCTGCATCTCTGACATGGACAGACCCTAAAAAGACCGGTGGTTCACCCATAACAGGTATGCCTTTTGAGATACATTTTACTTAAACTTTCCCCAAAGTTTAGTCCCTGAGACACATTTTCATTAACTCACCTTTTCCCTCTTCATAGTTTTGAGCACACTATGTAACTGAAAAAAACCAAAATGCTGGCAACGTATAACAATAGTGCTTACTCATATTTAGAATGCAAAATGATTTAAACAGATTCTGCATCATTTTAAATTCGTTTATTTATTTAAATGATTTAAATGTAAATAAATGCATACAACTGGCAAGTAAGAACTTGTCAGGTAATTTATGATAATGAGACAGATATTTTAGAGGAAAATTAAGAAAGTTTATCCAGGATTTTAGATGCAAATGGCTAAATTGCCTAAAGATTAGAAATGTAAAAGATGCTATAAGAAAAATACTGATTTGTATCAGTTCATTGGTACTGATACTATTACAATAATAAATAATGTTTGTTTCTTGGTAGGCTACCACCTCGAATTCAAAGAAAGAAACAGTATTTTGTGGAAGCGAGCAAACAAGGCTCCTCTACGAATGAAAGACTTCAGAGTGACAGGACTAACTGAAGGCTTAGAATATGAATTCAGAGTAATGGCAATAAATCTAGCTGGGGTTGGGAAACCCAGTCTACCATCTGAACCAATTGTGGCTCTTGATCCAATTGGTAAGTTATTCTTTCATCTCTCTCTCTCTCTCTCGTCTATCTTCTTCCTTCCTTCCTTCCTTCCTTCCTTCCTTCCTTCCTTCCTTCCTTCCTTTCTTTCTTTCTTTCTTTCTTTCTTTC
>JANHFL010002438.1:48528-67508 GCA_032468155.1 Oxyrhabdium leporinum | reverse complement strand
TTTCTTTCTTTCTTTCTTTCTTTCTTTCTTTCTTTCTTTCTTTCTTTCTTTCTTTCTTTCTTTCTTTCTTTCTCTGATTAGAAATGGTAATATCCATGTTGCTACTCCTGTATTCTGTTGCTACTATTTTCAGATCCTCCTGGGAAGCCTGAAGTGATCAGCGTAACTCGAAACTCAGTAACTTTGGTCTGGACGGAACCAAAATATGATGGTGGACACAAATTAATTGGCTACATAGTGGAGAAACGTGATCTACCTTCCAAAACCTGGATGAAAGCAAATCATGTCAATGTTCCTGAATGTGCATTTACAGTAACTGATCTTTATGAAGGCTCAAAATATGACTTCAGAATTAGAGCAAAGAATACTGCTGGAGCCATTAGCCCACCATCTGAACCTACAGGAGCCATTACATGCAAGGATGAGTATGGTATGTTTTCCATATATACATATATATATATGGCATCTTATTCAATTAATTTTAAAGATGTTCCTGTCCTCCTCATTTCCTGAACTTTTTTGTTACAGAGGCACCAACTATTGTTATTGATCCAACTATCAAGGATGGCCTAACTGTTAAAGCAGGAGACACCATTGCAATGTCTGCTATAAGTATTCGTGGCAAACCACTTCCAACTTCAGTCTGGTCAAAAGGAGGAAAAGACTTTAAGCCTTCAGAGACTGTTCATATTGAATCAACACCAACTTCTTCTGCCCTTACTATCAAGTATGCTGCCAGAAAAGATTCTGGTGAATATACAATCACTGCAACTAATCCCTTTGGTACTAAAGAAGAACATGTGCATGTGAAAGTTTTAGATGCACCAGGTCCCCCTGGACCAATTGAAGTCAGTAATGTCTCTGCTGAAAAAGCTACTCTCACATGGACTCCTCCTACAGAAGATGGTGGATCCCCAATCAAGTCTTATGTGCTTGAAAAGAGAGAAACTAGCCGATTGCTATGGACTCAGGTTGCTGAAGACATCCAGTCTTGTAGACACGTTGTTTCTAAACTTATTCAAGGAAATGAATACCTATTCCGTGTCTCAGCCGTGAACCAGTATGGAAGAGGAGAACCATCTCAGTCAGAGCCAGTTAAAATGGTGGACAGATTTGGTAAGCAAAACTGGCCAATAAGTTATACAATGAATTTACTGCAATCTCTATAAAAACGTTAGTATTTCTCAACGTCTTTTTTTTTTCCTTTCCCTAGGGCCTCCTGGTCCTCCTGGCAAACCAGAAATATCAAATGTAACCAAAAATACTGTGACAGTGAGCTGGAAGAGGCCAATAGATGATGGTGGCAGTGAGATAACAGGTTACCATCTGGAAAGAAGAGAAAAGAAAGGTGTGAGATGGATTAGAGTTTCAAAGAAACCGGTGTCAGATCTTAGATACAAAGTAACTGGACTACTAGAAGGAAATGAATATGAATTCCGTGTCAGCGCAGAAAACAGAGCAGGAATTGGACCACCAAGTGATATTTCTCAACCAGTGCTAACTAAAGATGCTGCATGTTAGTATAATTCTTGTACTTTGAAAAATTCCTCCATCCTCACTGCATTAATAGTATGATTGCCTATAAAGCATTTCTAATCTAAGCTCCTTTTTTTTCATCATTACAGACCCACCAGGACCTCCGTCAAATCCACGAGTAACTGACACCACAAAAACTAGTGCTAGCCTAGCATGGGGGAAACCTCATTATGATGGTGGACTTGATATTATTGGCTACATTGTGGAGCACCAAAAAGAAGGAGAAGAAACATGGGTGAAAGATACCACAGGAACCGCCCTAAGAATCACAGAATTTGTGGTTGCTAACCTCCACCCAGGAGTCAAATACAATTTCAGAATAAGTGCTATCAATGCTGTTGGCGTGGGCGAACCCGCATTAATTCCAAATGTTGAAATCAGAGAACGTGAAGTGTCTCCTGATTTTGAATTAGATGCTGAACTGAGAAAAACTCTTGTGGTCAGAGCCGGATTGAGCATTAGGATATTTGTTCCAATTAGAGGACGCCCAACTCCTGAAATTACATGGACCAAAGATGGCATCCCACTTAAAGCACGGGCCAATATTGAAAATACAGATTCATTCACTCTCCTCATTATCACAGAATGTAATAGATATGATGCAGGAAAGTTTCTGATGACCCTTGAAAATGCTGCTGGCAAAAAGACTGGCTTTGTAAATGTAAAAGTTTTGGATACACCAGGGCCGCCAATAAATCTGAAGCCCCGCGACATATCTAAAGATAGCATTACTCTCCAATGGGATATGCCTCTAATTGATGGAGGTTCACGTATAACAAATTATATAGTAGAAAAACGTGAATCCACGCGCAAGTCGTATTCAACTATCACAACCAAATGCCCCAAATGTTCCCTTAGAATTCCTGGTTTGGTTGAAGGCTGTGAATATTACTTCAGAGTATTTGCTGAAAATGAATTTGGAATTGGTGAACCTGCTGAAACTCCTGAACCCATAAGAGCATCGGAAGCGCCATCACCTCCAGACAGCCTTAATATTATGGATATCACAAGGAACTCAGTCAGCCTTGCTTGGCCAAAACCAGAACACGATGGTGGTAGCAAGATTACCGGCTACGTAATTGAAGCACAGAAAAAGGGTTCAACTCAGTGGACACACATTACTACGGTGAAAACATTAGAATGTGTGGTAAAGAATCTAACCGAAAATGAAGAATATACTTTCCAGGTTATGGCAGTTAACAGTGCTGGAAGAAGCGATCCGAGAGAAAGCAGGCCAGTTGTTGTTAAGGAACAAATGATGCTTCCTGAATTTGACTTGCGTGGTATCTATCAGAAAACCGTCATTGCTAGAGCTGGTGACAATATCAAAGTTGAGATTCCTGTTCTTGGTCGCCCCAGACCAACTATTACCTGGAAAAAGGAAGATCAATTGCTCAAGCAAACACAAAGGATCAACTATGAAAATACGGCTACTGCAACCATTTTGAACATTAACGAATGCAAGAGAAATGACAGTGGCAGATATCCGGTCTCCGCTAAAAACATTGTTGGCGAAGTTAGTGATGTTTTAACTGTTCACGTGCATGATGTTCCTGGACCACCCACCGGTCCGATTAGATTTGAAGAAGTTTCATCTGATTTTGTCACCTTTTCATGGGAACCTCCACTAAATGATGGAGGGGTTCCAATTAGCAACTATGTTGTAGAAATGCGCAAAACTGACAGTACCTCCTGGGCTGAGTTAGCAACCACTGTTATACGTACCACCTACAAAGCAGCTCACCTGACTACGGGAACTGAGTACCAATTCCGTGTTAAAGCTCAGAACAGATACGGCTCAGGTCCGGCTATCAGTTCAGAGAATGTAATTGCTAGCTATCCTTTTAAGGTTCCTGGACCGCCAGGCACTCCTCAAGTCATTGCAGTCACAAAAGATTCAATCAGCATTAGCTGGCACGAACCCCTTACAGATGGTGGAAGTCCCATTCTGGGATATCACATTGAAAGAAAAGAGCGGAATAGCATTCTTTGGCAGACTGTCAGCAAAGCCTTAATATCGGGCAACACCTTCAAATCAAGTGGGCTGATGGATGGCATTGCATATGAATTCAGAGTCATTGCAGAAAACCTTGCAGGTAAAAGTAAACCAAGCAAGCCATCTGAGCCGACCCTTGCTCTCGATCCTATTGATCCTCCTGGAAAGCCAATTCCTCTAAACATCACAAGACATGCAGTAGCGCTAAAGTGGACAAAACCTGAATATAATGGAGGCTTTAAGATAACTGGCTACACGGTTGAAAAAAGAGATCTTCCAAATGGCCGATGGCTAAAAGCAAACTTTAGCAATATATTAGAAACTGAATTCACTGTGAGTGGGCTTACTGAAGATGCTGCTTATGAATTCCGTGTCATTGCTAGAAATGCTGCTGGTGCCATTAGCCAGCCTTCTGAGCCATCAGATGCAATAACATGCAGAGATGAAATCGAGGCACCAAGAATAATGGTTGACGCTAAGTACAAAGACACTCTAGTAGTAAAAGCAGGTGAAATTTTCAAACTTGAAGCAGATGTCGCAGGTCGACCTCCACCAACTCTAACATGGACAAAACAAGACAAGGAACTCGAGGATACAGCAAAATTGGAAATTAAAATTGCAGATTTCTCTACAGTTCTTACCAATAAGGACTCCACAAGACGGGACGGTGGTGCATATATGCTTACAGCATCCAATCCAGGCGGCTTTGCAAAGCACATTTTCAATGTCAAAGTTCTAGACAGACCTGGTCCCCCACAGGGACCTTTGTCAGTGGCTGATGTTACCATTGACAAATGTGTCCTGTCATGGCTCCCACCTTTAGATGATGGAGGTGCCGGTATTGACCACTATGTTGTTGAAAAACGTGAAACAAGTAGATTGGCGTGGACATCTGTAGCCACAGAGGTTCCTGTAACAAAGCTGAAGGTCACAAAGCTATTGAAAGGAAATGAATATGTGTTCCGAGTAATGGCTGTTAATAAATATGGAGTTGGAGAAGCTCTAGAATCAGAGCCTGTCCTAGCAGTGAATCCTTACGTAATACCTGATCCTCCCAAGACACCTGAAGTTACAGCTATTACCAAAGATTCTATGATTGTATGCTGGGGACAGCCTGATTCGGATGGAGGAAGCCCTATAACCAATTACATTGTAGAACGTCGTGACAGAGCTGGATTACGCTGGGTGAAATGTAATAAGCGGGTTGTGACAGATTTGCGTTACAAAGTTTCTGGTCTCACAGAAGGCCATGAGTATGAATACCGAATAAAGGCTGAAAATGCTGCTGGTATAAGTGAGCCAAGTCCTAGTAGTCCATTCTACAAAGCTTGTGACACTCTTTTCAAACCTGGTCCACCTGGTAATCCCCGTGTCTTAGACACAAGCAAGTCATCAATTACAATTGCTTGGAATAAACCCTTGTATGATGGTGGCTCAGAAATTACTGGCTACATGGTTGAAACAGCACTACCTGATGAAGATGAATGGAAAATTGTAACACCACCAGCAGGACTAAAGGCCACATCTTTTACCATCACTAATCTAAAAGAAAACCAGGAGTATAAAATCAGAATTTTTGCCATGAATTCTGAAGGCATTGGTGAGCCTGCTCTTGTTCCTGGGACACCAAAAGCTGAAGAACGAATGCTTCCCCCTGAGATTGAACTGGATGCAGAGCTGCGTAAAATTGTGACTCTTCGAGCTTGTTGTACTTTGAGACTTTTTGTTCCTATTAAAGGAAGACCAGCACCTGAAGTAAAATGGTCGCGAGAACATGGAGAATCTTTAGACAAAGCCACAATTGAATCCACAAGTTCTTACACTTTACTTACGGTTGGAAATGTGAATAGATTTGACAGTGGCAAATATAAATTGACTATAGAAAACAGTTCAGGTAGCAAATCAGCATTTGTAATTGTAAGAGTCCTTGATACACCTGGTGCCCCTCAGAATCTGAAAATAAAAGAGATCACCATGTCATCTGTCACACTCACCTGGGAACCTCCCCTCATAGATGGTGGCTCTAAAATAAAGAATTATATTGTTGAAAAGCGTGAAGCAACAAGAAAGGCATACTCTACTGTTATAGCCAATTGCCACAAGACCAGCTGGAAAGTGGACATGCTACAAGAAGGTTGCAACTATTACTTCAGAGTTCTAGCTGAAAATGAATATGGAATAGGTCTTCCTGTTGAAACATCAGACTCAGTTAAAGTGTCTGAGAGACCTCTACCTCCAGGAAAAATAACTTTATTAGATGTGACAAGAAACAGCGTGTCTTTGAGTTGGGAAAAACCTGAGCATGATGGAGGAAGCAGAATTTTGGGCTACATTGTAGAAATGCAAAGCAAAGGCAGTGACAGGTGGGCCACTTGTGCCACTGTTAAAGTTACTGAAGCTACTATAAAAGGATTGATCCAAGGGGAAGAATATTCCTTCCGTGTTTCAGCACAAAATGAAAAAGGAATCAGTGATCCTCGGCAACTCAGTGTACCTGTCATTGCAAAAGATCTTGTGATACCTCCAGCGTTCAAACTCTTGTTTACCACATTCAGTGTACTAGCAGGTGAAGACTTAAAGGTCGATGTTCCTTTTGTTGGTCGACCCAAACCAACTGTAACATGGCTTAAGGATAATGTGCCACTAAGGCAAACTACTAGAGTAAATGAAGAAAATACAGAAAACAATACAGTGCTAACAATAAAGGAAGCATGTAAAGAAGATGTTGGACAATATTTGGTAAAACTTACAAATTCTGCAGGAGAAGCTACCGAAATTCTTAGTATTGTTGTCCTCGATAAGCCAGGCCCACCCACTGGACCGGTGAAGATGGATGAAATAACTGCAGATAATATTACCATTTCTTGGGAGCCACCAAAATATGATGGTGGCAGTTCCATCAACAATTATATTGTAGAAAAACGTGATACATCTACTACTGCTTGGCAGATTGTTTCGGCAACTGTTGCACGAACAGTTCTAAAAGTGAGTAGATTAAAGACTGGAAGCGAATATCAATTCAGAATTGCTGCTGAAAACAGATATGGAAAGAGTACGTATCTCACATCAGAGCCTGTGGTTGCCCAATATCCATACAAACTACCTGGCCCACCTGGAACCCCATACGTACCAGAAGTCTCCAGAGATACTATGATGGTACATTGGAATGAGCCAGTCAGCGATGGTGGCAGCCGAATTATTGGCTATCATTTGGAGCGCAAAGAAAGAAACAGTATACTATGGGTTAAGTTGAACAAAACAGCAATTCCTGACACTAAATTTAAAACAACTGGACTTGAAGAGGGACTTGAATATGAATTCAGAGTTTATGCGGAAAATATTGTTGGTATTGGAAAGGCAAGCAAAGGTTCAGAATGTTACACAGCTCATGATCCTTGTGATCCTCCCGGCCGTCCAGAACCAATAATTGTCACAAGAAATTCTGTTACTCTTCAGTGGAAGAAACCAGCGTATGATGGTGGAAGCAAGATCACGGGCTACATCGTTGAAAAGAAAGAATTGCCAGAAGGTCGCTGGATGAAAGCAAGTTTTACTAATGTAATTGACACTCAATTTGCAGTAACTGGCCTGGTTGAGAATCAAAGGTACGAGTTCCGTGTGATTGCACGTAATGCAGCAGGTGTTTTCAGTGAGCCCTCTGAAAGCTCAGGGGCCATCACAGTGAGAGATGAAGTAGAACCACCTCGTATAAGTATGGATCCCAAATTTAAAGAAACACTTACAGTGCATGCTACTGAATCATTTAAGATTGACGCTGATGTTTATGGCAAACCACTACCTTCTATTCAGTGGCTGAAAGGTGACAAGGAACTAACAAACACAGCACGTTTGGATATAAAAAGTACCGACTTTGCCACAAGCCTAAGCGTGAAGGAAGCTGTTCGTATTGACAGTGGACATTATATATTGTTGGTGAAGAATGTTGCAGGTGAAAAAACTGCTTCTGTTCATGTCAAAGTTCTTGACAGACCTGGGCCACCTGAAGGGCCTGTTGTCATAACAGGGACAACTGCTGAAAAATGTATGCTATCATGGAAGCCCCCACTGCAGGATGGAGGCAGTGACATTTCACATTATGTTGTTGAAAGAAGAGAAACAAGTCGCTTAGTTTGGACTTTAGTTGATGCCAACGTGCAAACTCTTAGTTGCAAAGTTACAAAACTCTTGGAAGGCAATGAATATATCTTCCGTATCATGGCTGTCAATAAATATGGGGTTGGCGAACCTCTTGAATCTGAGCCTGTACTTGCAAAAAATCCTTTTGTGGTACCACTTCCACCAAAGGCTCCAGAAGTTTCAGCTGTTACCAAGGATTCTATGATTGTTGTATGGGATAGACCAGTTTCTGATGGAGGCAGTGAAATTTTGGGTTATGTGCTAGAAAAACGTGACAAAGAAGGCATTCGGTGGTCAAGATGTAACAAGCGTTTGATCAGTGAACTTCGATATCGAGTCACAGGACTTCTGGAAAATCATGACTATGAATATAGAGTCTCTGCTGAAAATGCAGCTGGTCTCAGTGAGCCCAGTCCACCTTCTATCTACTATAAAGCTTGTGACCCTATATATAAACCAGGCCCGCCAAATAACCCCAAAGCAATAGATGTTACAAGATCTTCAGTTTTCCTTTCTTGGGGTAAACCAATCTATGACGGTGGCTCTGAAATTCAAGGATACATTGTTGAAGCATGCGATGTAAGTGTTGGTGAGTGGGCTATTTGTACACCACCAACTGGAATTAAGAAAACAAATATGGAAGTAGAAAAATTGTTGGAAAAGCATGAATACAAATTCCGAATTTGTGCTGTTAATAAAGCAGGAGTAGGAGAGCATGCTGATGTTCCTGGAATCATCCTTGTGGAAGAAAAATTGGAAGCTCCAGATCTTGACCTTGACTTAGAACTGAGAAAAGTGATCAATGTAAGAGCTGGTGGTTCATTAAGATTATTTGTTCCTATCCGAGGCCGCCCAACACCTGAAGTAAAATGGAGTAAAGTAGATGGTGATATCAGAGAAGCAGCTATTATTGACAGTACCAGCAGCTTCACCTCGCTTGTTCTTGATAATATGAACAGATTTGACTCTGGAAAATACACTCTTACTTTAGAAAATAGTAGTGGAACAAAATCTGCCTTCGTCAGTGTAAGAGTCTTGGATACTCCAGGTCCTCCTGTTAACCTGAAAATCAAGGAAATTACCAAAGATTCTGTTACAATTTCATGGGAGCCTCCAGTGATAGATGGTGGAGCTAAAGTTAAAAATTATATTATTGAAAAGCGCGAAGCCACAAGAAAATCCTATGCAGCTGTTGTAACAAACTGCCATAAAACGTCCTGGAAAATTGATCAGCTCCAAGAGGGTTGCTATTATTACTTCAGAGTTTCTGGAGAGAACGAATTTGGAATTGGCCTGCCTGCTGAAACAAGTGACCCAGTTAAGGTGGCTGAAGTTCCTCAACCTCCAGGAAAAATAACAGTGGATGATGTTACGAGAAACAGTGTTTCATTGAGCTGGGCAAAGCCTGAACATGATGGCGGAAGTAAAATCTTACAGTACATTGTAGAAATGCAAGTGAAGGGCAGTGATAAATGGTCAGAGTGTACACGTGTTAAAGTTCTTGAAGCAGTTGTTACTAATCTAACCCAAGGAGAAGATTATCTCTTCAGAGTGATGGCTGTAAATGAAAAGGGTAGAAGTGATCCACGATCACTTGCAGTACCAATAACTGCTAAAGATCTTGTTATCGAACCAGATGTCAGACCAGCATTCCACAGTTACAGTATACAAGTAGGACACGATCTAAAGATCGAAGTACCAATATTTGGTCGACCTAAGCCTACTGTTTCTTGGACCAAAGATGGCATTCCATTAAAACAGACAACCAGAGTAAATGTAATTGATTCACCTAATCTTACAGTTCTAAATATTAAAGAAACAAATAAAGAGGATAATGGAATATATGAAATTGTCGTTGCTAATGTGGTTGGACAAAAATCTGCATCTATTGAAATTATAACACTTGATAAACCGGATCCTCCTAAAGGCCCAGTTAAATTTGAAGATATTAGTGCTGAAAGTGTCACATTATCATGGAATCCTCCAGTATATACAGGTGGTTGCCAGGTTACTAATTATATTGTTCATAAGAGAGATACAACCACGACTGCATGGGAAGTCGTTTCAGCTACTGTTGCAAGAACCACTCTGAAGGTGACTAAACTGAAAACTGGCTCAGAATATCAATTTAGAATATTTGCAGAAAATAGATATGGGAAAAGCTTTGCCCTGGAATCTGAACCAGTTGTTGCTCAATATCCCTACAGAGAACCAGGCCCCCCTGGAACACCATTTGTGACAATAGCTACAAAAGACTCTATGGTTGTGCAATGGCATGAACCAATTAATGACGGTGGAAGTAGAATTCTAGGTTATCATCTTGAACGAAAGGAAAGAAACAGCATTCTGTGGACAAAAGTAAACAAAACTATTATTCAAGATACACATTACAAAACAACTAATCTCGAAGAAAACATTGAATATGAATTTAGAGTTTCTGCAGAAAACATTGTTGGTGTAGGCAAAGCAAGCAAAGTTTCAGAATGCTATGTAGCACGTGATGCCTGTGACCCACCAGGTTGTCCTGAAGCTATTGTTGTTACAAGAAGCGCCATCACTCTGCAGTGGACCAAGCCGGAATATGATGGTGGCAGCAAAATAACAGGCTATGTAGTAGAAAAACGAGACTTACCTGATGGTCGTTGGATGAAAGCAAGCTTTACCAATATCACTGAAACTCAGTTTACCGTGACAGGTCTTACAGAAGACCAACGATATGAATTTAGAGTAATTGCAAGGAATGCTGCTGGAGCAGTAAGCAAACCTTCTGACAGCACAGGACCTATAACAGCAAAAGATGAAGTTGAACTTCCAAGAATTTCCATGGATCCAAAATACAAAGATGCAATTGTTGTAAATGCTGGTGAAACTTTCAAACTTGAAGCTGACGTACATGGAAAACCAATTCCTACTATTATGTGGCTGAAAGGAGATAAAGTCCTTGAAGATACTGCTCGATATGAAATAAGGAATACAGACTTCAAAGCTCTGATTACTGTGAAAGATGCTGTACGTGTTGATGGTGGACAGTTTATTTTGCAGGCAACCAATGTTGCGGGAACAAAATCAGTACCTGTAACAGTAAAAGTACTAGATAGGCCAGGGCCTCCAGAGAGTATTCAGATTTCTGGAGTTACTTCTGAAAAGTGTTCCTTAGCATGGGCTCCACCAATCCATGATGGTGGCAGTGATATTTCCCACTACATTATTGAGAAGAGAGAAACCAGTCGTCTTGCTTGGACAGTTGTTGCATCGGATGCTGTAGCCACAATGCTAAAGGTAACAAAACTTCTGGAAGGCAACGAGTATATATTCCGCATAATGGCAGTTAATAAATATGGAGTTGGCGAGCCTTTGGAATCTGCACCCGTACTTATGAAAAACCCATTTGTTGTTCCTGGTCCACCAACATACCTTGAAGTTACCAACGTTACAAAGGATTCTATGACAGTCTCCTGGCATCGTCCAGATAGCGATGGTGGCAGTGAAATCATTGGCTACATTGTGGAAAAAAGAGATAGAACTGGTATTAGATGGGTGAAATGTAATAAACGTCGAATTACAGATTTACGATTAAGAGTCACAGGACTAGCTGAAGATCACGAATATGAATTTAGAGTATCTGCTGAAAATATAGCTGGAATTGGTGAACCAAGTCAGGTTACTCCATACTGGAAAGCATGTGATCCTATGTTCAAGCCTGGACCGCCTACTAATGCCCATGTTGTTGATACAACCAAGAATTCAATCACAGCTGCCTGGGGTAAACCTATTTATGATGGTGGCTGCAAAATCCTGGGATATATTGTAGAAATCTGCAAAGCTGACGAAGAAGAATGGGCAATGGTTACTCCACAGACTGGTCTGAGAGTTAATCGTTTTGAGATCAAAAAACTCATAGAACATCAAGAATACAAGCTAAGAGTGTGTGCTCTCAACAAAATTGGAGTAGGTGAGCCTGCAGCAATTCCTGGTACAATTAAACCAGAAGATAAACTTGAAGCTCCTGAACTTGATATAGACTCAGAATTAAGGAAAGGAATTGTCGTCAGAGCTGGTAGCTCTGTCAGGATCAATATACCATTTAAAGGACGCCCCACTCCTGAAATCACATGGTCTCGGGAAGAAGGGGAATTTACAGATAAAGTTCAGATTGAAAAAGGAATAAATTACACACAGCTATCAATTGATTATTGTGATAGAAATGATGCTGGGAAGTATATACTTAAACTGGAGAATAGCAGTGGTTCTAAGTCTGCGTTTGTTACAGTTAAAGTACTTGACACACCAGGACCACCACAAAACTTAGTAGTCAAAGAAATAAGGAAAGACTGTGCTGTATTGACATGGGAACCTCCAGCTAATGATGGTGGAGCAAAGATAAAGAACTATGTCATTGATAAACGTGAGTCAACCAGAAAAGCATATGCAAATGTGAGTGCCAAGTGCAACAAAACAAGCTTTAGAGTTGAAAACCTTACAGAAGGAAGCATTTATTATTTCAGAGTTATGGCGGAAAATGAATTTGGAATTGGTAGTCCAGCTGAAACTGCCGATGCCTCAAAAGCATCAGAGCCACCTCTACCCCCTGGAAAAGTGACACTCACTGATGTGACACAGAGAAGTGCCTCATTTATGTGGGAGAAGCCTGAACACGATGGAGGCAGCAGAATTTTGGGCTACATTGTTGAAATGCAGCCAAAAGGATCTGATAAATGGACTGTTGTTACTGAAACCAAAGTCTGCAATGCAGTTGTGTCTGGTTTAATTTCTGGACAGGAATATCAGTTCCGTGTCATGGCATACAATGAAAAAGGCAAAAGTGATCCTAAGCCACTGGCAGTTCCTGTGATTGCCAAAGATCAGACAATTCAGCCCAGTTTCAAATTGATGTTCAATACATATAGTGTACAAGCTGGAGAAGATCTTAAAGTAGAAATTCCCTTTATAGCGCGACCAAAGCCTACTATCACTTGGGAGAAAGATGGCCAGCCTCTGAAACAGACAACCAGATTACATGTTGAAGATACAGCAACTTCAACCACGTTGTTTATTAAAGAAAGCAACAAGGATGATTTTGGAAAATATACTGTCACAGCAACCAACACCGCAGGCACAGCAACAGAACATCTTAGTATAATTGTGCTAGAAAAGCCTGGCCCGCCCCAAGGACCTGTCCGTTTTGATGAAGTTAGTTCAAACTTCGTCGTCTTCTCATGGGAACCACCAGCATATACAGGTGGCTGTCAAGTATCCAACTACATTGTTGAGAAACGTGACACTACAACCACTGTTTGGCAAATGATATCAGCAATGGTTGCAAGGACAACTATTAAAGCAACAAAACTTAAAACAGGAACTGAATACCAGTTTAGAATTAGTGCTGAAAATCGATATGGAAAGAGCACTGCGCTAGATTCTAAGCCAGTTCTTGTACAATATCCTTACAAAGTACCAGGGCCACCAGGAACCCCCTATGTCACTACAGCCACCAAAGACCACATGATAGTACAATGGCACGAACCCGTTAACGATGGAGGAAGCAAAGTTCTTGGGTATCATCTAGAACGTAAAGATAAAAACAGCATCCTTTGGACAAAAGTGCATAAGTCCCTCATCCACGACACAAAATATAAAACAGAAGGCCTTGAAGAAGGTCTTGAATACGAATTCAGAGTTTCCGCTGAAAACATTGTTGGAGTAGGCAAGGTTAGCAAATGTTCTGAACTGTATGTTGCTCGGGATGCTTGTGATCCACCAGGCCGTCCAGATGCCATTGTTATCACTAGAAATTACGTAACGCTAAAATGGAAAAAACCTGAATATGACGGTGGTAGCAGAATAACTGGATACACAGTGGAAAAGAAAGAACTACCTGAGGGCCGTTGGATGAAGGCCAGTTTTACAAATGTAATAGAAACTGAGTTTACAGTAAGTGGTCTTGTAGAAGACCAAAGATATGAATTCAGAGTAATTGCAAGAAATGCAGCTGGTAGCTTAAGTGAGCCCTCTGAAAGCACAGGGCCAATTATTGCTAGAGATGCAATAGAAGCACCGAGAGCTTCATTGGATCCTAAGTACAAAGATCTCATTGTTGTTCGTGCAGGAGAAACATTTGCTCTTGAGGCTGACATCCACGGAAAACCTATTCCTGATGTTAAGTGGTCAAAAGATGGAAAAGAATTTGAAGAAGCAACTGCGAGAATGGAAATTAAGTCTACAATTGAAAGAACGACTCTCATAGTCAAAGACTGTGTCAGATTAGATGGAGGTCATTATACACTTACACTGACTAATGTTGGTGGCACAAAATCAATACCAATCATTGTTAAAGTGCTTGACAGACCTGGACCCCCAGAAGGTCCTTTGAAAGTTACAGGTGTGACAGCAGAAAAATGTTACCTGGCATGGGGACCACCTTTACAAGATGGAGGTGCTAGCATTTCGCATTACATTATAGAAAAAAGAGAGACAAGCCGGCTTTCATGGACACAAGTATCATCTGATGTTCAAGCTCTGAATCACAAAGTAACCAAACTTCTTCCAGGCAATGAATACATATTCCGCGTAATGGCTGTTAATAAATATGGAATTGGCGACCCTCTAGAATCAGAACCTGTGTTGGCATGCAATCCATATAAGCCTCCAGGTCCTCCTTCGACACCTGAAGCTTCTGCAATCACGAAAGATTCTATGATTGTTACCTGGTGCCGCCCAACTGACAATGGTGGAGCTGAAATTGAAGGTTATATACTAGAAAAACGAGACAAAGATGGCATTAGATGGACCAAGTGCAATAAAAAGAGACTGACAGACTTAAGATTGAGAGTAACTGGACTGACAGATGGTCATTTCTATGAATTTAGAGTTTCTGCCGAAAATGCTGCTGGTATTGGTGAGCCCAGTGAACCATCAATTTTCTACCGTGCTTGTGAGGCAATATATCCACCAGGCCCTCCAAGCAATCCAAAGGTAACAGATACCTCCAGATCATCTGTGTCCCTTGCATGGGGCAAACCTACTTATGATGGCGGTGCTCCTGTTAAAGGATATATTGTAGAATTTAAAGAAGCTACTGCTGATGAATGGACAATTTGTACACCACCATCAGGTTTACAAGGAAGACAATTCACAGTAACAAAACTTAAAGAAAATAGTGAGTATAACTTCCGCATTTGTGCTATGAATTCTGAAGGAGTTGGAGAACCAGCAACTATCCCTGGTAGTGTTGTTGCAGCTGAAAAAATGGAGCCTCCTGAAATAGAACTTGATGCAGATCTCAGAAAAGTTGTCACAGTGCGTGCTAGTGGCACATTACGTTTGTTTGTCACAATTAAAGGAAGGCCAGAGCCAGAAGTGAAATGGGAAAAAGCAGAAGGCACTATGAGTGACAGAGCTCAGATTGAAGTAACCAGTTCTTATACAATGTTAGTAATTGACAATGTAAACAGATTTGACAGTGGAAAATATAACCTGACTTTGGAAAACAACAGTGGCAAGAAATCAGCATTTGTTAATGTGAGAGTACTTGATACACCGAGTGCACCTGTAAATCTGACCGTCAGAGAAGTAAAGAAAGATTTAGTGACATTAGCTTGGGAGCCTCCTCTTATTGATGGTGGAGCTAAAATCACCAACTACATAATTGAAAAACGTGAAACAACCAGAAAAGCATATGCCACTATCACAAATAATTGCACCAAAAATGTCTTCAGAATTGAACAGCTACAGGAAGGATGCAGCTACTACTTCCGGGTCTTAGCTGCAAATGAATATGGAGTTGGTTTGCCAGCAGAAACATCTGAACCAGTTAAGGTTTCTGAACCACCCTATCCACCTGGAAAAGTAACTCTTGTTGATGTTACTCGTCACAGTGCTTCTATTAAATGGGAGAAACCAGAGAGTGATGGTGGCAGTAAAATAACTGGCTATGTAGTAGAAATGCAAACTAAAGGAAGTGAAAAATGGAGCACCTGTACCCAAGTTAAAACATTAGAAGCAACAATATCTGGATTAAGCATGGGAGAAGAATACACTTTCCGTGTCTGTGCTATAAATGAAAAAGGGAAGAGTGATCCAAGACAACTTGGAGTTCCAGTAGTTGCAAAGGACATTGAAATCCAGCCTTCAGTTGAGCTCCTTTTCAATACATTCAGTGTTAAAGCTGGTGAAGACCTTAAGATTGATGTACCCATTAGAGGAAGGCCAGTACCATCTGCCAACTGGAAAAAGGATGGCATGCCTTTAAGAGAGACGACAAGAGTAAATGTCCACACTTCAAAAACATCCACATTGCTAGTCATCAAAGAAGCTTCAAGAGAAGATGTAGGAAAGTATGAATTAAATGTTGCAAGCAGTGCTGGCTCTACAACAGCGTTCATCAATGTAATTGTTCTTGATAGACCAGGACCTCCAACCTCATTACGTATTGATAATGTCAGTGCAGATAATATAACCATATCTTGGGAACCCCCTGAATATGATGGTGGCTGTCAAATTAATAATTACATTGTAGAGAAAAGAGAAACTACAACAACAACATGGAGCACCGTATCTGCAGCAGTTGCACGAACTTCAATTAAAATAGTTCGCTTAACCACTGGATCAGAGTATCAATTCCGCGTTTCTGCAGAAAATCGCTATGGCAAGAGCACTTACGCTGAAACTGCCCCTGTTGTGGCAGAGTATCCATTTAATCTACCTGGCCCACCTGGTACTCCTCGAGTTGTACACGCAACGAAAGCCTTCATGATTGTAAGTTGGCAGGAACCAGTTAATGACGGAGGTACCAAAGTACTTGGTTATCATCTTGAACGTAAAGAACGAAGCAGCATCCTTTGGACTAAAGTTAATAAAATCCTTCTAAGTGATACTCAGATGAAAGTCACAGGTCTTGATGAAGGCCTGATGTATGAATATCGTGTGTACGCTGAAAACATTGTAGGAATTGGCAAATGTAGCAAATCATGTGAACCAGTGGCAGCAAGGGATCCATGTGACCCACCTGGCCAACCCGAAGTGACCAATATTACAAGGACATGTGTCTCACTATCATGGACCAAGCCAGAATATGATGGCGGTGCTAAGATTACAGGCTACATTGTTGAGCGGAAAGAGCTCCCAGATGGTCGTTGGCTGAAGTGCAGTTTCACCAATGTACAGGAAACTTTCTTTGACGTGACCGGGCTTACTGAAGACCAGCGCTATGAATTCCGTGTTATTGCCAGGAATGCTGCTGACCAATTTAGTGAACCATCAGACTCCACTGGGCCAGTTACTGTAAAGGATGACATAGAAGCTCCAAGAATTATGATGGATGCCAAATTCAGAGAGATTATTATTAAAGCTGGAGAGATTTTAAAAATCAATTCTGACATTGCAGGACGACCCTTTCCAATAGTTTCATGGACAAAGGATGGCAAAGATATTGAAGAAAAGGCAAGAGTTGAAATAGTCTCTACAGATCATTCTACAACAATCACTGTTAAAGACTGCATTCGACGGGATTCGGGGCAGTATGTGTTAACATTACAAAATGTTGCTGGAACAAGATCATTAGCAGTTAACTGCAAAGTACTTGACAGACCAGGTCCACCAGCAGCCCCATTAGAAATTAAAGGCCTGACTGCTGAGAAATGTTATCTGTCATGGGGACCACCTCAAGAAAATGGAGGGGCGGAGATTGACTATTATATTGTGGAAAAACGTGAGACCAGTAGGCTTGCATGGACTCTTTGTGAAGCAGAACTTCCAACAACGTCCTGCAAAGTGATGAAACTACTTAGAGGAAATGAATATATTTTCAGAGTGATGGGTGTAAATAAATACGGTGTTGGTGAGCCCTTAGAAAGTGAGGCTGTCAAGGCCCTGGATCCTTTTACTGTTCCAACTCCCCCTAAATCTTTGGAGATTACCAATGTGACAAAGGAATCCATGACTCTTTGCTGGGCAAGACCTGACAGTGATGGAGGAAATGAAATTTCTGGTTATGTGATTGAAAGGCGTGAGAAAAACAGTTTACGGTGGATACGTATAAATAAAAAGCCAGTTTATGATCTCAGAATAAAATCTTCAGGCCTTCGGGAAGGATGTGAATATGAATATAGAGTATATGCAGAAAATGCCGCAGGCCTTAGTCATCCTAGTGATCCTTCACCACTAATAAAAGCAGAAGATCCAGTTTTCCTACCATCACCACCATCTCGGCCCAAGATAATGGACCATACAAGATCTCATATAACAATTGGATGGACAAAGCCACTGTTTGATGGCGGAGGTCCTATTATTGGATACACTGTTGAATACAAGCTAACTAATGAAACTGATTGGTCAACTGCTATTCAGAGCTTAAGAGGAACAGAATACACTGTAATAGGTCTTACATCGGGAGCAGAATATGTTTTCAGAGTCAGGTCTGTGAACAAAATTGGCGCTAGTGATCCAAGTGATGCCTCAGAACCTCAAGTAGCAAAGGAAAGAGAAGAAGAACCTGTTTTTGATATTGATAATGAAATGAGAAAGACGTTAGTTGTGAAAGCAGGCGAATCATTTACAATGACTGTGCCTTTCAGAGGAAAACCTATCCCTAATGTGCTATGGAGTAAGCCAGATACTGATCTCCTCACACAAGCAAATATTGATTCCTCGGATAACCGCACCTCGCTTACTGTTGAAAAGGCAACACGAAATGATTCAGGAAAATATACACTGACATTACAAAACATTGTAAACACAGCTAGTTTGACATTAATTGTTAAAGTTCTTGATTCGCCAGGACCTCCATCTAATATCATTGTAAAAGATGTAACAAAAGAGTCTGCTGTGTTATCTTGGGAAGCTCCAGAGAATGATGGAGGGGCTCCTGTGAAGAATTACTACATTGAAAAACGAGAAGCAAGCAAGAAAGCTTGGGTCACTGTAACCAACAATTGCCATCGTCTTTCCTACAAAGTTGCCAATCTACAAGAAGGCGGAATTTATTACTTCAGAGTCTCTGGAGAAAATGAATTTGGTGTTGGTGTTCCCATCGAAACCAAAGATGGAGTTAAAATAACGGGTGAGTTTTATGTGCTTCACTTATGATTTATTGAAGTAAATTTTAGCAAGACTTACATTTATGCTTGAGTTTTAATGTATTCATAATGCTTATATTAATAATATCAGTTTAATGCAAAGTAGCAATATAAATCGATGCAAAGCCACAATGAAAGGTGTTTGTCTTAAGGATTTGCTAATAAGTAGAGTTCCAATATATGTAAGGAAGTCAAGTATAGAGCTTATCCATGCACAATACTTATCTGCAGAGTATCTT
>JANHFL010002438.1:37204-48428 GCA_032468155.1 Oxyrhabdium leporinum | reverse complement strand
GGATGGGGGAGGGGGTTAAAAATTGAAAAACTTTCTGTATAAAACTCTTTCAATAAAAAAAAAAATGTATCTTCCTATTTTTTAGAAAAACCAAGCCCACCAGAAAAACTGGGAGTATCGAGCATTACCAAAGACAGTGTGTCCCTTGTATGGCTAAAACCCGAGCATGATGGTGGAAGCAGAATTGTTGGCTACCTTGTCGAAGCCCTAGAGAAAGGGCAGCAGAAATGGGTCAAATGTGCTGTAGTCAAGACAACCCATCACATTGTCCAAGGTCTCAAAGAGAGCATGGATTATTTCTTCAGAGTATTTGCTGAAAATGAAGCTGGTCTCAGTGATCCTAGAGAGCTTCTTCTTCCTGTCACAGTTAAAGAACAAATGGGTATGTATGCCATTACTAAGAATAAAGTTGTCTGAATTTAACTGAACATGGAATCATTGGCATTTTCGGTATTTTTAATGTGCTATTATTGCATTTTTCAGAATCGCCTGAAGTGGATATGAAAGGTTTCCCGAACCATACAGTTTATGTGAGAGCTGGTTCAAATCTAAAGGTCGAGATTCCAATTTCGGGAAAACCCTTGCCAAGGGTGACTTTGTCCAGAGATGGTATTCCTCTCAGGCCAACCATGAGGTTTAATACAGAAACCACTGCAGAGTGTGTAATTATTAACCTTAAGGAAAGTGTGGCTACCGATGCTGGTAAATATGACATCACAGCTGCAAACTCCAGTGGAACAACAAAATCCTTCATCAAAATTGTTGTCCTGGATAGACCAGGTCCCCCAGTCGGTCCTGTTGTGCTGAGTGACATCACTGAAGAAGGAGTCACCCTGAAGTGGGAGCCTCCACATTACGATGGCGGAAGCCAAGTCACAAACTACATTGTGCTAAAAAGAGAAACAAGCACTGCTGTGTGGTCTGAGGTGTCTGCAACAGTTGCTAGAAATATGATTAAAGTCATGAAGTTAACTACTGGAGAAGAGTATCAGTTCCGTATCAAAGCAGAAAATCGCTTCGGCATTAGTGATCATCTTGATTCAGCGTGTGTAGTTATAAAACTGCCTTATAGTAAGTACCTCCATTTTTTGGTTCTGGTTGTATGAATTTTTCAGACATAGGCATATACTTTGCTAACTTGCCTCTCCTGTTTATTCAGCTATACCTGGGCCACCCTCAACACCATGGATCACTAATGTTACCCGAGAAAGCATCACTGTTGGATGGCATGAGCCTGTTTCTAATGGAGGCAGTGCAGTCATTGGTTACCATATGGAAATGAAGGACAGAAACAGTATTTTGTGGAAGAAAGTGAATAAAATGATTATACGCACAACTCACTTCAAGGCCTCTACCATTACTGCTGGACTAATTTACGAATTCAGAGTTTACGCTGAAAATGCAGCAGGCATCGGAAAGCCAAGTCATCCATCTGACGCAGTTCTTGCAATTGATGCATGCGGTATGTATTCAGTAATACAGCGTCACATTTCTAATGTTGACTTTAGTGCAAAACATTCTTGGTCAGTTAGTGTTGGGTACGTATACAAATGTTAATTACGAATGCAATTGTTTTCCAAATTGCAGAACCACCAAGAAACGTTCGAGTCACAGATATTTCCAAGACGTTTGTCAGCCTTTCTTGGACACAACCCGCTTTTGATGGTGGTAGCAAAATCACTGGATACATTGTGGAGAAACGTGATTTTCCAAATGGAAGATGGGCAAAGGCCAGCTTTACCAATGTCATAGAGACCCAGTTTAGTGTATCAGGATTGACTCAAAGCTCTCAATATGAATTCCGTGTCTTTGCTAAGAATGCCGCGGGTTCAATTAGTAACCCATCAGATGTTTTAGGACCTGTCACTTGTGTGGACACATATGGTAAGAAATGTATTAAACAAAAAAAAAATATCTTGGTTTTATTTGCAGGATTTCAGTTATCATCACTGGCAGAAATATGCAGCTGAATTCAAGAGTTCTTAATATGACAGTATCATGTAGACTTATATTTGATTTTCTTTTGAGTATCGGATGGTGCAGAATTTTAGTCAAATGGCATATTTCTTCTTAGCTGCTCTTCTGTGAGCCTTTTAGAATGAAAAGTGTCTTAATACCTTCTTATTCCATTTATCTTTCATTAAGGTGCACCTGAAATAGATGTACCACCAGAATACACAGAAGTGGTCAAATGCAAAGCTGGCATTGCAGTTAAGCTCAAACTTGGGATTTCAGGAAAACCCATACCGTCAATAGAATGGTTTAGAAATGGCAAAGAAGTACAAACAAGCGCCCAAATATCTATTGAAAATACCACTGAATTTTCCTCTGTACTGATCAAAGATGCAACTCGTCTCAACAGTGGAAGCTATGAACTGAAATTAAAGAATGCCATGGGTTCAGCATCTGCTACCATTAAAGTACAAATACTTGGTATGCTTTGAAAAGTATTACACTTCATTGTACTTTTAAATTCCTCTAGCAATGGTTATTCTTGTATATTAATACATATCATTTCCTCAACAGATAAGCCAGGACCTCCAGGTGGCCCTGTTCACTTTAAAACAGTCACAGCTGAAAAGATTGCTCTTCAGTGGGAACCACCAGCTGATGATGGAGGCGCCAAAGTGACACACTATGTTGTTGAAAAACGTGAAACAAGCCGCGTCGTATGGTCTATGGTCTCAGAAAAACAAGAAGACTGCAACGTCACTACCACGAAAGTCATAAAAGGAAACGAATACGTTTTCCGTATACGAGCGGTAAACAAGTTTGGTGTAGGCGATCCACTGGAATCTGATAGTGTTGTAGCTAAAAATAGATTTGGTAAGATAGACATTAATAAATATGTTCTGGAACACCTTTAAGAATGTATTTGCTAATTGATTATGTTGGTCTAATGTGGGGGTTTTTTTTCCCTCTCAATAAAAATGCAGTTACTCCTGGACAACCTGGTGTACCAGAGATCAACATGATAACCAAACAGTCAATGGTTGTAACCTGGACCAGGCCTACTATGGATGGTGGTAGTGAAATAAGTGGATATTATCTTGAAAAGCGTGATAAGAAAAGTCTAAGCTGGTTCAGAGTTGTTAAAGAAACCATTCGGGACACCAGACAGAAAGTGACAGGACTAACTGAAAACAGTGAATACCAGTTCAGAGTCTCTGCTGTGAATGCAGCCGGCCAAGGCCCCTTCTCTGAAGCATCTGACTTTTTCAAAGCTGCAGATCCTATTGGTAAGAACCTAGGCGTGTGAATGGCAGCAAAGTTAAAAAGGAACCAAAAATAAAAGTTCTTAAAATGGCATGATAGAAAACAAGGGTGTGGTTTTATTGGTTTCTTTGTTTAATTTATGTGCCATCCATTTCATGGTATAAACTGTAAACAGTTTATAAGTAAAATCATAAGTATTGAAATACTAAAATTAACAAGATTAGGTCTGTCAGTATTCATGGCAGAAGCACTTACAAAGCTAACCAGAGCATGCTTCTGAATTGAAAGGTTTTGCTGATGACAACATTGTTGCTCAGGGGACACCCGATTGCCCAAAATAATGCACTGTTTCGGGAGGCTCCTTTCACGTCCTCCAATAAGATTAAAAAACTAGAAAACTAGAAGCGAGAACAGTATGATGGTGGCATCTTCCCTATTAGTCCACCAGTCACCTCTAGTATACAGTGCCTCAACCAGGACCCCAAGCCAATTGGCAGAGCCAGTTTTAATGCCCTTCTGGAAGGCCAAAAGGTGGAGGCAGGCCTCACTCATGTTTTGCTGTTCCTCCTGTTAAATAGCTAATATTTTGAAGTTTCATGTTATATTTTATTTGTTTTATAGAAAAGCCTGGAGCCCCTGTTAAGCTAAAGGTTGTGGATACTACAAAGACATCTATCACACTTAGCTGGACTAAGCCAGCTTATGATGGAGGAAGTGCAATTACCAGCTATGCTATAGAAAAGAGAGAAGGTGATGAAGAAGAATGGTCTGTAGTGAGTGCAAGAGGAGAAGTGAGAACCACAGAATATGTTATTTCTCAACTTCAGCCAGGACTCAATTACTACTTCCGTGTAGCTGCTATAAATTATGCTGGACAAGGTGAACCTATTGAAATGACCGAACCTGTACAAGCTAAAGACATTCTTGGTATGAAATTCTAATCTTTTTCCTTTATTCTTTTCCATTTTTTGTCGTATTTTTGGCTTTTCCTCAGTGTTAACAGTTTGATGTTGTTGTTTTTTGCAGAAGAGCCAGAAATCGATTTGGATGTGGCTCTCAAGACCTCCATTGTAGCTAAAGCAGGTCAAGATGTGCAAATAATGATCCCATTCAAGGGAAGACCACCTCCAACTGTCGTATGGAGAAAGGGTGACAAAAATCTTAGTGTTGATGAAAGATACATCATCCAGAACACAGAATCATCTACTCTTCTTAGCATTCCTCAAGTCACTCGCAATGACACAGGAAAATACACCCTCACAATTGAAAATGGAGTTGGAAAAGCCAAAACCTCCTTTGTGAATGTCAAAGTGCTTGACACTCCATCTGCGTGCCAGAGATTGCATCTCAAAAATGTTTCTCGTGGAACTGTGACTTTGGTATGGGAACCGCCACTCATAAATGGTGGCTCTGAAGTTACAAATTACGTCATTGAAAAAAGAGATGCCACAAAGAGAGCTTGGTCTTCCGTTACAGCGAAGTGCTCTAATACATCCTTTAAGATAACTGACTTGTCAGAGAAGATCCCCTACTTCTTCCGCGTTCTTGCAGAAAATGAAAATGGATTAGGTGAACCATGTGAAACATTGGAACCAGTGAAAGCTGCAGAAGTACCTGGACCTGTGAGGGATTTAACCATGAAAGATTCAACCAAGACCTCTGTCACCCTACGTTGGACCAAACCTGAGTTTGATGGCGGTAGTATCATCTCCGAGTATGTTATTGAAAAAAGATTAAAGGATGAAACAGAATGGTCATATGCAGGTATAAGCAAGGCATGCGAATTTGAAGTTGAAAAACTTAAGGAGCTTTCTGTTATGGATTTCAAAGTGTCAGCTAAGAATGAAAAAGGAAGAAGCGATGGTGTTACAATTGGGCCAATTACAGTGAAAGATTACGTAATAACACCTGAAGCAGATCTTTCTGATATACCTGGAGGACAGGTAACAGTGAGAATAGGTTACAATGTCCATCTTGAATTGCCATATAAAGGAAAGCCTATACCCAGTATGAGTTGGCTGAAAGACAACATGCCTCTTAAGGAAAGCGAACTGGTTCGCTTCAAGAAAACAGAAAACAAAATAACATTAAGCATTAAGAATGTGAAGAAAGAAAATGGTGGCAAATACACATTAATTCTTGATAATGTCGTCCACAGAAAGTCATTCCCCTTTACAGTTATCACACTTGGCCCGCCTTCTAAGCCCAAAGGACCAATCAAGCTAGATGAAATCAAAGCAGACAGTATGATTCTTTCGTGGAATCCACCTGAAGATGACGGAGGAGGAGAAATTACAGGCTACAGTGTGGAGAAGCGAGAAACCTCACAAACCAACTGGAAAATGGTCTGCTCTAGTGTAGCAAGGACAACTTTCAAAGTTCCAAACCTCGTGAAGGACGTAGAATATCAGTTCAGAATTCGTGCAGAAAATAGATACGGAGTAAGCCCACCACTTAACTCGGTAGAGGTCGTAGCTAAGCACCAGTTTAAGCCTCCAGGTTCACCAGGAAAGCCCATTGTATACAATATAACAGCCGATGGAATGACCATCTCTTGGGATGCTCCCCTTTATGACGGAGGCGCAGAAATTACTGGGTACCACGTGGAGAAGAAAGAAAGAAATAGCATCCTGTGGCAGAAAGTAAATATTTCACCAATATCTAGCAGAGAATACAGGATTACTGGTCTAATGGAAGGCTTGGACTATCAATTCCGTGTATATGCAGAAAACTCAGCTGGAATAAGCCCTGCTGGTGATCCAAGCAAGCTCCATCTGGCTGTTTCCCCAGTTGGTAAGTGATCAAACACATTCAGTATCAAATGCCTATGCTCCTAGCCTGTTGGAATTGTTTTGCTGATTACTGTGAATGCATTTCATTTTCATTTAGACCCACCTGGCACCCCTGATTATATTGATGTGACAAGAGAGACAATTACTCTCAAATGGACTGAACCCATGCGTGATGGAGGCAGCAAGATTGCGGGTTACAGTGTTGAGAAACGGCAAGGACCTGAAGACCGTTGGGTCAGATGCAATTTTATCGATGTCAGTGAATGCCAATATACAGTTACAGGACTTAGCCCTGGAGACCGATACGAATTCCGGATCCTCGCGAGAAATGCTGTCGGGACTATCAGCCCTCCTTCTCAGTCTTCAGGCTATATCATGACCCGAGATGATGCTGGTAAGTCTTACTTAGTGGCAGTAAGTAGTGGTAGTTATCATAGGTGGTTATCATTATACTTATTCCATTATGTAGCACTCCAATCTTTTTAAAAGTTTGTGAGCATGTTAGATTTTCTCAGTCAGAATGAATCAGTATGAAACGTTTGCGTCTAACTCTGCAAAACAGTTTCCCCGTGCTATACGTTCTTATTACACGTAGTCCTCAACTTACAACCATTCATTTAGTGGCCATTCAAAGTTATAACGGCACTGAAAAAAGTTATTTATAATAGCTTTCACCCTTATGACCATTGCAGCATCCCCATGATTACATGATCAAAATTCAGGCGCTTGGCAACTGACTCATATTTATGACAGTTCTAGTGTCCCTGGATCATGGGGTCACCTTTTGCCACCTTCTGACAAGCAAAGTCAATGGGGAAACCAGATTCACTTAACAACCGTGTAACTAACTTAAGAACTGCAGTGATTCACTTAACAACCAGAGACTGTTAAGGTTGATGGCAAGGTGGCAAAGAAGGTTGTAAAATGGGGTAAAGCCCATTTAACAACTGTCTTGCTTAACAACAGAAATTTTGGGGTCAATTGCAGTTGTAAGTCAAGGATTACCTGTAATGGGTTTCAAGTTCATAGAAAAGAATTGATTAATGCAGTTAAAAATTGCTCTTATTCTGGGAAAGATATATTGTGATATATTGTGAAGATGCATTGTAAAGGTTACTTTATTTCTTTTTCTTTTCTAGTTGCACCCAATATTGAATTTGGTGCTGAGCATTTTGAAGGTCTTACAGTCAAAGCAGGTGAAAGCATAAGACTTAAAGCCCTTATCACAGGTCGGCCAGTTCCTCAGGTGACCTGGTTTAAAGATGGAGAAGAGATTGACAAGCGATTGGGCATTGAAATAACCACCGCTATTGGCTATAGTACCATATTTGTTAGAGATGCTTCTCGAGACCATCGTGGAGTATATAGAGTGGAAGCCAAGAATTCATCAGGCACCAAACAAGTAGACATAACCATAAGAGTCCAAGGTAATTTGGCAGTCTTTTACTAAATTTACTTGCCTTGAACTGAGTAAGCTTTATTTATCAATTTTCTTTATTCTCTGCTAAATGCAGCACCACTTAAACAACTGCATGTTTCTGTTACAGATACTCCAGGGAAAATAGGAGGCCCGATACGCTTCACCAATATTACTGAAGAGAAGGCAACACTGTGGTGGGAGCCTCCAGCTAATGACGGCTGTGCAGCCATTACTCATTATGTAATTGAAAAACGTGAAACCAGCAGAGTATCCTGGGCGCTGATTGAAGACCACTGTGAAGCCTGCAGCTACACAGCACTTAGATTAATAAAAGGCAATGAATACCAGTTCCGAATCTCTGCAGCTAACAAGTTTGGGGTTGGCAGGCCTCTGGAATCTGACCCTTTTGTAGCACAAGCACATTACAGTAAGTTCATTATCAATAGAAAAATCCAGTGTGTCTGTTAGTTAGCCTTCTCCAAAGCCTTCTCTAATCTTCTATTTTCATTCTACAGCGGTTCCTGACGCACCTGGGACTCCAGAACCTAGCAACGTAACAGGGAACAGCATCACTCTCACATGGACAAGACCAAAATCAGATGGTGGAAGTGATATCGATCAGTATATCTTGGAGAGAAGAGAAAAGAAGAGCATCCTCTGGGTCAAAGTATCTAGCAAGAGACCCATTTCCGAGACAAGATACAGAGTCACAGGGCTAACTCAGGGCAATGAATATGAGTTCCAGGTTATGGCAGAAAACAAGGCTGGTGTTGGGCCACCTAGTGGTGTGTCAAGGCTGATTAAATGCAGAGAGCCAGTTCATCCACCAGGTCCTCCTACAGTGGTCAAAGTGATAGATACATCAAAGACAAGTGTCACCTTAGAATGGACCACACCAGTTTTTGATGGCGGCTTGGAAATTATTGGCTACGTCATTGAAATGTGCAAAGCTGATTTGGGAGATTGGCATAAAGTTAACGCTGAGACTTTGATCGCTACCAAGTATACTGTGGTTGACTTAGAACCAAATGAGCATTATAAATTCCGAGTCAGTGCTGTAAATACCGCAGGCAAAGGAGAAAGCTGTGAAGTTGCTGCTTCAGTGCAAACCGTGGATAGGCTTTCTTCCCCTGAACTTGATATTGATGCGGGGGGTTCGGCGATCCCCCGCAGAATCTTCACTAAGGGTCTGCCTGAGCCCCCGTGAACCCCCAACAGCCCACCCCTGCAGCTGAGCCCTGCAACAACCACCCTGCGAGGTAGGCTGGGCTGGATTCTCCCAGCGCACGAGACGAGGCCTTTGCCAGTTTGGGGTTTCTGTCATGGGGAAAGTTTTTAACATATTAAAACTGTTAATTGATAAGGTGCCTATGATCTATTGTATCTCTAACTCCAGGAAGCCTTCCTGCTTAACACTAACTCTGATGTCAAATCCCTGTGGAAAATAAAACACAGCTGGCCGGGAAATTCTGGGAGTTGAAGTTCACCCGTCTTCAAATTGCCAAGGTTGAGAAATATTGATCCAGTCACTACATGTATCTGGTGTTGCAGCTCACCCAAAAAAAAAAATACACCCAGTTAATTAAATCTCAGTTAGGAAAAAAATGCCAACAGACTCCCATCGGAGTCTTTTGGCCACCAGAAATGGCTGCCATTCTCCTTTCGATGCCCCCAAACATATTAAAAAAGACTTTTAATATATTAAAAGACTTCTGAGCCAACTGTACTATCAGCAGGATGGAGATCTCCCAACAATCCGTTTTTCCGCCTTAAAATAAAAAAACAAGAACAGATTCATCTGACCAACACATTTCAATACATTTTTGTCTCTCAAAATTGGCCCCTTGAAGAGGGGTGGACTTCAACTCCCAGAATTCCCCAGCCAGCATGCTTTAAACATATGGAACTTAAGTCTATAAACAGCTCGGGCTGGCTGGGGAATTCTGGGAAATGAAGTCCACCCCTCTTCAAGGGGCCCTGGTTGAAAAACAAGGTTAAATGATGGGTGAATAACAACAGTTGGAAGGGACCTTGGTGGTCTTCTAGTCCAACCCTGTGATGACCCGGGACAAAGCATGAAGGTCACACAGCCAGCTGAGAGTTCAAACTCCCCTTTAATGCTCCAAATTTTTGGCAAGTCCCAGAGCAAAGCGCGCGCGCGCACACACATACATGGCAGCCTCTGGCTGGACCCAGCCCAGCAAAGCAAAGGAACAGGGAAAGGAGTCCACGAACCAAGGAACAACCAATGAGTCCACCAACCAAGGAATGCCCCTCCCCACAGCGTCTCCTTAAAACTCAGCCCCCAGGTGTGCCTTGTGAAGAGGGGTGGGGTGCTCTCCTCCTGAGTTGTTGGGTCAGCCTGCGCTGTTCCCGCCTTCTCTCCACTCTCCGTGCTCTCGGATCAGGAGGGGGTGGTCCTTGCTCATCGCCTGAGCTCCGTCACTCATTTCCACAGCTTGCCCTCTCTCGGTCATCCTGCTCCCCTTCCTCCCTGTTAACAAGCCGCCCCAATCCTGAGGGACCCGGGGCTGCCTTGGCCTGCTCCTCCCCATATTCCTCCGAAGCCAACGAAGCCGCCCCCTCAATCTCTGTTGGCTCCAGCTCCGGCTCGTCACCCTCTGCAGTTTCCGGCTCCGATGGGGGCATGACAAACCCACCGCTCAAGCAGGAGACCCTGTACCAGAGAAATGGATCCAACCCAGAGGAAGGGTCAGAAGTGAGAGGAGAGGCATCGTCTGGCTGTTTCTCTCTTACCGTGAGATGGCAAAAAGGGCCGTCAGGAGTGGGATCAGTTTGAGCCCTTCCTGGGACAGGTAGGTGGAAAGGACAGCGATGTTGAAGAAGTAAAGAATGAAGAGGTCGACCGACTGCGCGACGAAATGCCGATGGATCTCCATCTCCCGGGTGAGCTCCTCAAAAGGGTCCAGGGAGGAGGCACAAAGGCGGGATAACCCGTAAACCATCATCCCTGCAGGAGAAAAGGGACAGGAGGAAGGGGGTCAAGAAAGGCTGGCTGAAGAGGGACTATTGAATCAGGGCCGGAAGGGTCTTGTAGTCCAACCCTCTGCTCAAGCAGGAGACCCTGTAACATTCTGGTCAAATGGCTTTCCAGGCTCTTCTTAAAAATCTCCAGTTGTGGAGCACCCACAACTTCCGGGTCATTCCACTGGTTAAGCCAACTCTGAAGCTGTCCTGACCGAGACCATCTTGGAGGCTTCAGTGTTGCCACAATGGTGATGAGGAATAGCGAGCGGGGAGTAGAGATAGTTGGAGTTCTGTAGACAAAACAAAATAGTTTCCCCGGAGAACCAAGGTCATTCCCACAGGTGGCTGAAGAGAGGAGGAGTGAAGTTTCCAAGCAACCGGACAGCACCTTGATTGGACCATGTGACCGTGGGAACCTTTAGAATCGGTTTTCACTAGTTTGTGCCAATATGATATGTCCTTGTTCTTTGAGGAACCTGCTTGCCTCGGAGTTTTGTTTGCTCTGGGTGTATTACTTGGAACACTGACATTTTAATTGTTCTCACTGTTAGGAAATTTCTCCTTAGGTTGCTTCTCTCCTCGATTAGTTTCCATCCGTTGTTTCTCCTGCCTTCAGATGGATAACTGAAGCTTTATAAACTGTACGCAATGAAATTTCATTTTCAGGTATGCCAATTAGTGTACATTCAACGTGACAATAAACTATTCTATTCTATTCTATTCTATTCTATTCTATTCTATTCTATTCTATTCTATTCTATTCCCGTTCCCATTCCTATTCCTATTCCCATTCTATTCTTTTATTTAA
>JANHFL010002438.1:0-37104 GCA_032468155.1 Oxyrhabdium leporinum | reverse complement strand
AAAATAAAAGTGGCACAAAGTTTATATCACTACATACACATGTAGTTTATATAACTACAATGATACCCAAGCAATGCAATGGAGATGCCATAAATCTTTACTACAGAAATTTCCTAAATTCTCTACAAATCCCACCTTAGCCTTATTACACATTTTCCTAAGCCCATTTGGAACAGGGGTGGTATTTAAAGTAAGAGTGAAGAGCATATATGGCACCCAAAAGATTTTATTTCAATCTCCAGAAACTTTTCAATTTTAGCTACCAAATTATAAGTGTTAATATGACCAAAGGAAAAATAGATAATAGCCATATTAATTGTATCTATTTGATCAATGAAATGTCAATTAAGTTTAAATATAAAATAAATTTAGTACACTATTTATTTCTTTAGAATAGTGATCTTTTGAAGTAAAGTCTCTCAAAGGCTAAATGCACCATTCAGCTCCAAAAATGTTGTATAGCCCAATCCAAAAATACTTTCTAAGTACCAGTACATACAGGTCATAATACTGTATTAAGAAAATGTATCTGTGATACTTAGCCTCATGACTAATTTCCATAAAAAATAAGTTAACAAATGTTTATTTCTAAAGTCATCACTGTTCACTCACTCAGACACATTATTGTACCCAAGTAATATCTAAATGCTTCTATTATATTTACAGAATGTAATGCAAGCTAGTAATTCTAATGTTTTTCAAAGTATCTGTTTTGAGTGTAAAAAAAGCTTTTACCTTTTATACACATGCCTGGCTAAAAATCTGACTGAATTTAGTGGAGTTTGTTTCCAAATATATGTATATATGTTGGTGAGTTACAATAACAATTAGTAGTTCAGTACCTTAACAAATCTATTTAATAGGCCATAACTATCCATGTCTTTGAACAAATTTATAGAAATTTATGTTTTACAAGGTGAGGTGCCATCAATCATAGCAATTTTGAGGCTCAATTTTGGCATATTTAATTTTCACTATATTGAAAGGTTATTTAACCTTTTTCAGGAAATTTTGCTTACAATCTTTTACATACAATGCAAGGATGCATTTTTGTCCTATTTAAAAACGTTTTCTGAGCAAAGTTCACACACAAATTGATAGCACTGAAATTGGTCAACAAACTATTGGTTGAACATGAATATCTTATCAGAGGATTTCAGTTCTTGATTTCTGATAAAGCTACCTATACTAAACAGTCTGTATTGTAAGAGATACAATTTCTGTCCTGTCTAATAGGCTCATGCCTATACCATTTGGGGGAAATGTACTGTTTGCTATGTGAAACTTATCCTCAATAGTAATGGTAGTTTCTTGAATACAGCTGCTTCTTTACTCATTGCTCCCATCCCTTTAATTTTCCTTTGATGATTACATCTAAGGATTATTCTTCTGTTCAAGATAGATGCTCTACTGCATGTATTTCGTACTTATCCTCACCAATGAAGCTTTTATGATACAATTCAATTGTATATCTGAGAACTTCCTTTCTAACTGTAAATCCCTGTATGGTAGTGACCTTGGACTATATTTGACACAACAGCAATAGTGAAACTGACAAGTTACATAAACCATTTCATCGTTTTTAACTACACTTAAGAATTTAGTAATATAGTATCTACAATATCATATCAATTTGCCAGATAAAACATTCTTGGAAACTCAGAAGCTTGTATTCTATTTGGAAAAGCTTGAGTTAACTTAATAAAAGTATTGACTCAATATTGATTTTCTTTTCTCAGACAAAATCATTACACTTTTAAAAAAAATAATACTACATTCTTGGGAGAACCATATATGGTACACAATTTTCTTACTGATACTAAAGAGCCTGAACAACATATGGATCACATTGCTAGGCTAGAAGGGAAAATCTTTTTCCCATTAATAATACAAGCACGGCAAACCTAAGACAATCTAGGACAACAAAACTGCACTGAATAAAAAATGAATTATAACATAATTATCATGAAAAATGAATCACATAAATTTTAAACAAATGTACATTTACCGGTATGTCATGTTCTTCTATTTAGCTCAAGAGTTTAGTAGGATATAAGAATCACCCCTAAACTTGGCAGGATACACTTTGCTTTTGTTTTTTAAAAAAGAAAACATTGGATAAACGAAGCAGATCTGAAACTTTTCAGTTAACGTTTTCTTCCCCAAAATTTAACTGGTTATTATCATCTTTAAAAACAAGTAGTAAAAGCATTTACAGTATTTCAGATTTTTATAAGCATTTGAAGCCAACAACCAACTATACAACACTGAAATCAGTTAAGCAGTTGATAAATGTAAAAAAAAAGGTTGTGTTTTTTTTAAAAATCAACCAAAGCAATAAGTATGGTATTTAGTGTGTGTGTACGTGTGTGTACATCTGCATGTGATATATTCAAAGATAAGCAGAAGCATCCCTATTTTTTCAAGCATGGGAAAAAAACATTTGTCTATGTATTTGAATAATAGCCTCCTATAATCCCTGATTTTAGTGCAATTTCTTAAATAGAATTAAACGTTGCAGTTTCTTAAAAAGAGGTTGGGAGAAAACACTCATACAAAGCAGGAAAAATATCCAAAATATGAATAACAATGATCCACAATATCAAAGTAACCCATCAGATATTGCTAGCGTTGGCATTTTAAATTAACCAAAAAGGAACCCTTCCCTGTTTACAATACAAGCTCTTATCTAAAAATCTAGGCCTCCTAATGAATAATCAATATAATCAATAACGAAGACTGATGTCAGGTAAACCACCACTGAACTAAATTGCTATAAACAAATGATTATAAATGACCATTTATATCCAATATAATGTTCAAATACTTTCACCATGTGAATTAACAGAGCCAGTGGTGGCCACTGAAGAACCTGCTCCACCTAAGAGATTAGATATTGTTGATACCACTAGGTCATCTGTGGTACTTGCTTGGCTTAAACCTGATCATGACGGTGGCAGCCGTATCAGTAGTTACCTACTAGAGATGAAACAGAAAGGAACTGAAGTTTGGCGTGAAGCGGGTCAAACGAAGCATCTTACTTTTACAGTAGAAGGTCTTACTGAGAACAATGAATATGAATTTAGGGTCAGAGCAAAGAACGATGCTGGCTACAGTCAGCCAAGAGAAGCTTTCTCCTCTGTCATTATTAAAGAGCCACAGATTGAACCAACAGCAGATCTTAGTGGAATAACTAAGCAACTTATAACTTGCAAAGCTGGAAGCTCCTTCACTATCGATATACCAATTAGTGGACGTCCTATTCCAAAAGTAACTTGGAAACTTGAGGAAATGAGACTCAAGGAAACTGAGAGAGTGACTATCAAGACAACCAAAGATAGAACTACACTGACTGTTAAGGACAGCATGAGAGGTGACTCTGGCAAATATTATTTGACTCTGGAGAACACAGCTGGTGTGAAGACATTCACTGTCACAGTTATAGTTATTGGAAGGCCAGGTCCAGTTACACGCCCCATAGAAATATCATCAGTGACAGCAGAATCCTGCGTATTGTCCTGGAAGGAACCTGAAGATGATGGTGGCACTGATATTACTAACTACATTGTTGAAAAACGTGAATCTGGCACAACGGCATGGCAGCTCGTAAACTCCAGCGTCAAGCGTACACAGATCAAAGTTACTCATCTCACTAAATATATGGAATATACTTTCCGTGTCAGTTCTGAAAACCGATTTGGTGTCAGCAAGCCTGTTGAATCAGTTCCAGTTGTGGCTGAGCATCCATTTGGTAAGGAATCATTATTGTAATGAATATGCATAGATTTGTTCCAGTTTTGCTTGAAAAAGAATCCAAGTATTTAACATTTCTCTCTCTCTTTCTTTTATTAGTCCCCCCAAGTCCTCCAACAAGACCCGAGGTCTATTTTGTTTCAGCCAATGCCATGTCCATCAGGTGGGAGGAGCCATATCACGATGGCGGCAGCAAGGTTGTGGGATACTGGATTGAAAAGAAAGAACGCAACACAATCCTTTGGGTAAAGGAAAACAAAACTCCATGCTTTGACTGTGACTACAAAATCAGTGGACTTGTAGAAGGTCTAGAGTACCAGTTCAGAACATATGCATTAAATGCTGCTGGAGTGAGCAAAGCCAGTGAAGCTTCTAGGCCAGTAGTGGCCCAAAATCCAGTTGGTAAGTAGAACACAGAAAAAGTATAATTCCTATTTTTATTTAAGAGAATCTTTTAAAAAAAAAAAAATTACATGTTGACTATAATGTTCTCTTTCAGATCCACCAGGTAGACCAGAAGTGACAGATGTCACCCGGTCTTCAGTTTCATTAACCTGGACTGCTCCACTTTATGACGGTGGAAGCAAAATTGTTGGCTATATTGTAGAACGCAAGCCCTACCATGTGACTGGAGATGGACGCTGGTTGAAATGCAATTACACCATTGTTTCAGAAAACTTCTTTACCGTAACAGCCCTCGGGGAGGGAGAGGAATATGAATTCCGCGTATTGGCAAAGAATTCTGCTGGTGTGATTAGCAAAGGTTCTGAAACAACAGGTCCTGTCACCTGCAAAGATGAATATTGTAAGACTTTTTTCTTAACAAATATTTAAATTATGTTAAACATGTCACCTTTAGAGGAAACTTACATTGAGAGTTTATGCGTCTTGTTTTTTTCATAGCACCACCCAAAGCTGAGCTGGATGCCAAATTACAAGGAGATGTTGTAACTGTTAGAGCTGGATCTGATCTTGTTCTTGAGGCATCAATTGGTGGAAAGCCGGAACCCAAAGTGTTTTGGTCTAAAGGCGAGAAGGAGTTGGATTTATGTGAGAAGATCTCTTTGCAATATACCAGCAAGCATGCTGTTGCAATCATCAAGTTCTGTGACAGAAGCGATACTGGAAAATACACATTAACTGTTAAAAATGCTAGCGGAACAAAACAAGTTTCTGTTTTGGTCAAAGTACTTGGTGAGTATTTCACAATTCATGATTTCTGAGAGAACAAACTCTTTCTTTTCAAGCCAATGTTATATCATTGCACCAATTCCTTTTGTTTTGTTTTTTTGGTCTACAGATTCTCCTGGCCCATCTGCTGGCAAGATCACCATTAGCAGAGTGACAGAGGAGAAATGTACCTTGGCTTGGAATGCTCCTAAAGAAGATGGAGGGGCAGAAATTACTCACTACATTGTAGAGAGACGTGAGACTAGCAGGCTGAACTGGGTTATTGTTAATGCGGAGTGTGCAACACATTCGTGCGTAGCGATGAGACTTATCAAGAATAATGAATACATATTCCGTGTAAGAGCTGTCAATAAGTATGGACCTGGAGTTCCACTTGAATCAGAAACAATGATTGCTAGAAATTCATTTAGTAAGTGCCTCCTTAGTTCAGTTAATTTTTTTCTTCTGGATAGATGTGTAAGAGATATCTAATGTTTTTTTCTTTTAAAAAAAAAATCATTTCAGCTATTCCATCACCTCCTGGGATGCCAGAATCAGTGGGTGCTGGCAAAGAGCACATCATTATTCAGTGGTTGAAACCAGAATCTGATGGCGGTAGTGAGATAAGTACCTATCTGGTAGATAAACGAGAAAAGAGAAGTCTACGGTGGACCCGAGTAAACAGAGACTACACCATTTATGACACCAGGTTGAAAGTCACCGGTCTCATGGAAGGCAGCGAATATCAGTTCCGTATTACCGCAGTAAATGCTGCTGGGAACAGTGAGCCTAGTGAAGCTTCTCAATATATTTTGTGCAAAGAACCATCCTGTAAGTTCCCAAAACTAATATCTTTATGATTAATTTCAAATCAAGTGATATAAATGATTTCTTAGTTATGGTTATGAAATAGTCAATAGGGATTTTTTAAATTAATAATTTGGAATCTCAGATTATTTATTTATTAATTATGTCATTTATGACCATTATCTGATATCTTGTGACCAAGTTATCAGATCACTTATGCTTTTGCATTTAATTCAGTGAAATCTTACAAAAGTCAATTCTCTTTTAATTAACAGACGGGTATCCAGTTTGCTCAGTTTGAGATCATTATCAATAGTCAATGTTCTGTCAGAAGTAGTGCTCTATTTAAATCAGAAAACTGTATTTTTTTAACAAAAAAAATTGAAACCAAAAGATTTGTCTTTAAGCATTAAAGATTACAAGTACAGCTGGTTCTTCACAATTGAGGCAGGTAATTCCTTTTAGGGACAGGGGTGTCAATAAATTATATTGCACTTATGATCTAATCGTCACCATGTACTGTATTTCCATCAGAGAACGTTTCCCTAGATCATGTAAACTAATAACTCTAGCTTTTTGTTTTCCGAAGACTTTTATTATCTTTTAGGTTAGAGGTCAAAAGGAATTGAAACATATCAGGCCTTTAAAATTTTTAATTCATTTAATTATTTGCAAAAAAACTGAGGAAGTCATTCACAAAGTCTTACAGATAAGTTGTTATGTTGCAGAATTAGTATGTTTAGATTTGAGTTGATTGAGATGTCCATCCACAGAGTACTTATTCAGAAATAGAAAGAGATTGACAAATTATGTCATTATCAAGCTTTTTGCAATCAAAATTAAACCTATACCTTTCCCAAAGAAGGAAAGCCTTCAAGAAAAATAATAACAATAATAATTTGGTTTTTTTTCCAAAGATACTCCTGCACCTCCTTCACCTCCAAGAGTTGTAGATACTACTAGGACCAGCATAAGCTTAGCTTGGGCAAAGCCGACATACGACGGTGGAGTTGATATACTGGGCTACATTCTTGAAATGAAAGAAGAAGGCACTGACCAATGGTATAGGGTCCATACTACAGCCACCATAAGGAACCCTGAATTCACTGTGACTGGTCTTAGACCAAGCCAGAAATACCGCTTTAGAGTGGCTGCTACCAACATAAATGGGATAAGTGAATACAGCGAGTCGCCAGCCGAAATAGAACCTGTGGAAAGGCTAGGTAACACCACATTTATAAAGCATTCATAGATTTATATTTTGACATCTGTTTAGAGTATTCAAACGGAAGCTCATCTTTTATTTCTCCTCCCATTGACAGAAATACCTGCTCTTGAGCTTGCTGATGACCTAAAGAAGACCGTTACTGTCAGAGCCGGCGGCTCTTTACGTCTAATGGTCTCAGTATCTGGCAGACCAGCGCCAATAATTATGTGGAGTAAAGCAGGTGTTGACCTAGCAAGTCGGGCTATCATTGACACCACCGACAGCTATACACTCTTGGTTGTGGACAAAGTTAACCGGTACGATGCTGGAAAATATGTCATTGAGGCTGAAAATCAATCAGGAAAGAAATCAGCCACAGTTCTTGTAAAAGTCTATGGTGAGTTAACCCCTTTTATTTCTTTTTACAGTCACCTTGTTTATTTCATTACAGCTTAGAAGATATCTGAAACTGCACAACTGCACAAGTAACAGAGAGCCAGGCAAATGGCAAGAAGAGAAAACGTTATAAGCAAGATTACCCCAGTGGTGGTCTATGCATACTATTTTGTCAATAAGGAAAAAAATTGTGTTGGACAACACAGTGTAATAAATAAATAATATTTTCTTTCGCTCCCTCGTAGATACTCCTGGCCCTCCAGGATCCGTGAGAGTAAAAGAAGTCACAAAAGAATCTGTAACTATTACTTGGGATGTTCCTGTCATTGATGGTGGAGCACCAGTCAATAACTATATTATTGAGAAACGTGAGGCTGCCATGAGAGCTTACAAAACAGTAACTACCAAATGCAACAAAACCATTTACAGAATTTCTGGACTCATGGAAGGTGCTCTATATTATTTCCGAGTTCTGCCAGAAAATATCTACGGAATAGGTGAACCATGTGAGACATTGGATACAGTGCTTATATCTGAAGTCCCAGGTGTACCACAGAAACTGGAGGTGGTTGACATTACTAAATCTACCGTATCCCTTGCCTGGGAAAAACCACAGCATGATGGTGGCAGCAGATTAACTGGCTATGTAATTGAGGCCAGTAGAGTTGGAACTGACAGGTGGATGAAAGTTGTAACCCTGAAACCTACAGTCTTTGAGCACACAATCATTTCATTAAATGAAGGAGAACAGTACCTGTTTAGAGTCAGAGCCCAAAATCAGAAAGGTGTCTCGGAACCAAGAGAAATAGTCACAGCTGTCACCGTGCAAGAACAGAAAGGTAAAAGCCCTGGTGAAAAGGGAAACTTTGTTCATAGCAATGATTCATAGTTTGACTTGATTAACCATATCCCTTTTTAAAACTCTCTTTTTTTTTAGTTCTACCCGCAATTGATCTTGCTGGAATTCCTCAAAAGACCATTCATGTACCCACTGGAAAACCTATAGAATTAACAATTCCAATTTCTGGACGGCCACCTCCAGCTGTTTCTTGGTTCTTTGCTGGCTCTAAACTAAAAGAATCGGAGCGTGTCAAGATTGAAACAGTTACTAAACTCACTAAATTAACCATACGCGAAACAACAATACGAGATACTGGAGCGTATACACTTGAACTGAAGAATACAACTGGAACTGTTCTTGAAACAATCAAAGTTATTATTCTTGGTAAGATTTTTGGTTGGATGGTTTAAAATATATCCTTGCCTTTTTTTTTCCCCATCATTTCCCCCCCTAAGCGAACCACACTATTTTTTAATCCTTTATGCTTGGTTTTTCTTTTTCACAGATAAACCGGGACCGCCCATTGGACCTATTAAAGTAGTTGACATTGATTCAACTTTTGTAACTATTTCCTGGGAACCACCTGAGATGGATGGTGGTGCAACATTAAGTGGATACGTGGTAGAGCAACGTGATGCCCACCGTCCAGGATGGTTACCAGTCTCTGAATCAGTAACTCGAACAACATTTAAATTTTCTAAACTGACTGAAGGTGCTGAATATGTATTCCGTGTAGCTGCTACAAACCGCTTTGGAATTGGATCCTACTTGCAATCTGAGATCATAGAATGCAAGAGCAGAATCAGTAAGTTAATATTTTGCATTAAAAACTAAAAAGAAATATAAAGAAATATTTTAAGACCCAATGTTACATATGTTCTGTTCTTCTTTTGCTTCAATAATCAGTTACATTGGACTATTCACAAAGTAGTTGTTTAGAGAGAGAGAGTTATTTAATTATGATTGATTAGAGAGAGCATAAAATGACTGTAAATGGAATCATGTTCTCATTTTTTTTCTGCTTTATCTATCTAGGCATCCCAGGTCCTCCTGGTACTCCAGAAGTGTTTGATATCTGCCGTGATGGAATGACACTTACTTGGTATCCACCAGAAGAGGACGGTGGTTCACAGATCTCTGGTTACATTGTGGAACGCAAGGAAGTTAGATCAGACAGATGGGTCCGTGTAAACAAAATTGCTGTGACTATGACACGCTATCGGTCAACAGGATTAATTGAAGGCCTGGAGTATGAACACCGCATCACAGCTATCAACGCAAGGGGCACTGGCAAACCAAGCCGAGCATCAAAGCCTACGATTGCTATGGATCCAATTGGTAAATAACGCACTACACGTGCTAGGAAATGTTTAAGAAATAGTAGACACTAATGGATTGAACTGCCTTTTTGAAAAACAGTGTTAAATGTGCGGTCCTCTTAACAAGAGCTGTGTCTATTCTCATTATGTATTCCAGCTCCTCCAGGCAAACCTCAGAATCCAAGAGTTACAGATACTACAAGAACATCAATTTCCTTGGCTTGGAGTCCACCTGAAGATGAAGGTGGATCTAAAGTAACTGGCTATTTAATTGAAATGCAAAAGGTTGACCAGTTTGAATGGACAAAATGTAACACCACACCCACCAAAATTCGTGAATACACTCTAACCCATCTTCCACAAGGGGCAGAGTATAGATTCCGTATTATAGCCTGTAATGCTGGAGGTCCTGGAGAACCCGCGGAGGTACCAGGAACAGCCAAAGTAACAGAAATGCTTGGTAAGGAAATCCAGCTGTTTCTCCTTAATGGAACCCAATGTTTAAAACTTAACAACACTATTTAACTTGTTGTATCTAACATGAGATATTTTTTCCTTCTCCCAGAATATCCTGATTATGTACTGGATGAAAAATACCTGGAAGGTTTATTCGTAAGGCAAGGTGGAGTAATTAAGCTCACAGTGCCAATTAAAGGTAAACCTATTCCGATTTGCAAATGGACTAAGGAAGGACATGATGTCCTCCAGAGAGCTATGATTGCTACTTCCGAAACTGATACTGAATTGGTGATCAAAGATGCAGAAAGGGAAGATTCTGGTACTTATGATTTAACACTTGAAAACAAGTGTGGCAAGAAAGTAGTCTACATCAAAGTCAGAGTCATTGGCATTCCAAATCCACCAGAAGGGCCACTTGAATATGACGACATACAAGGGCGCTCCGTTAGAGTCAGCTGGAAGCCTCCAACTGATGACGGTGGTGCCGATATATTGGGATATATTGTTGAAAGGCGTGAAGTACCAAAGACTGCCTGGTATACAGTTGGTTCCAGAGTAAAAGGCACATCATTGGTGGTGAAAGGACTCAAAGAAAATGTGGAATACCACTTCCGCGTTTATGCTGAAAACCAGTTTGGTGTCAGCAGATCCCTAAAATCTGAAGAACCAGTTGTGCCAAAGACACCTCTGAGTAAGTACACATCTCAATTCTGGTTGTTGTCGTTGTTGTCGTTGTTGTGTCATCACTGGAAAAAATACATTTGGCCTTTTTTGCAAAAACGATGTCTTCTGATATGTTCACAAAGAAATATGTGAGATAGCACTAGCACTTAGACTTATATACCGCTTCATAATGCTCTACAGCCCTAAGAAATTTACAGAGTCAGCATGTTGCCCTCAACAATCTGGCTCCTGATTTTACCAACGTCGGAAGGAAGGAAGGCTGAGTCAACTTTGAGCTGGTGAGGATCGAACCCCTGGCACTCAGCAGAATTAGCCTGCAATACTGCATTCTAACCACTGCGCCATCATGGCTCAGTGGTTAGGTTAAGATGAACGATAATGACTAGCCTGGAGTCATTTCTACAATATCACAACTGAATAGAGATTTAAACTCAGTTTTCCTGGGGGAAGATGTATAGTAACTATTGTGTTCTTCTTAACAGATCCTCCAGAGCCTCCAAGTTATCCACCAGAAATACTTGATGTCACAAAAAGTTCTGTTAACTTATATTGGTCCAGACCTAGAGATGACGGTGGATCTCGTGTCACTGGCTATTATATTGAACGTAGAGAAACCTCTACTGATAAATGGGTCAGGCACAACAAGACTCACATCACGACTACAATGTACACAGTCACAGGACTGGTTCCAGATGCTGAATATCAGTTCCGTATTATCGCCCAAAATGATATTGGTGAAGGTGAACCAAGCCCTGCTTCTGAACCAGTTGTATGCAAGGATCCATTTGGTATGTAAATATAAAATCAATTATCAGCGGGCATTCAGGTAAAAATTTGGGAGAAGACAAATCTTCATTTCTTTTCTTTTTTTCTTCTTCTCATTTTACAGATAAACCAAGCCAGCCTGGGGAAATTGAGATCACTTCTATATTTAAAGATAGTATTACTCTAGAATGGGAACGTCCTGAATGCGATGGCGGTAAAGACATCATTGGATACTGGGTTGAATATCGCCAATATGGAGAGACCGCATGGAAAAAATGCAATAAAGAACGCATCAAAGACAGACAGTTCACAGTGGGAGGCTTGCTGGAAGCTACAGAATATGAATTCAGAGTTTTTGCGGAAAATGAAACCGGAATCAGCAGGCCACGTAGAACAGCAATGACAGTGAAGACAAAGCTGACATGTAAGATATATTTGTTATGTTTTATGGTATAATTTGCAAAGTTATTAGAAGATACTAAAGTAAAGAGGAGAATGCGATGGATCCGTAATGTTGGTTGATTTGATTATATTTTTAGAAGCAACTTGACAGTTCTAACAATAAAGACTGAGAAATTTAATACAGGTAGTCCTTGACTTATGACCACAACTGAGTCCAAAATTTTAGTTGCTAAGCAAGACAGTTATTAAGTGAGTTTTGCCCCATTTTATGACCTTTTTTGCCACAATTGTTAAGTGAATCCCTGCAGTTGTTAAGTCAGTAACCCAGTTGTTAAGTGAATCTGGCTTCTCCATTGACTTTGCTTGTCAGAAGGTCGCCAAAGGGGATCACATGACGCCGGGACACTGCAACTGTCATAAATATGAGCCAGTTGCCAAGCATCTGAATTTTGATCACATGACCGTGGGGGACATGCCACAGCGATAATAAGTGTGAACAAAGATCATAGGTCACTTTTTTCATTGCCATAGTAACTTCGAACCGTCATTAAATGAACCGTTGCATGCTGAGGATCACTTTATATTTTTTCTGCTGAATGGATCACAATATGATAAATAAACTTCACATACACCATTAATGAAACTAAATATGATTTTAATATTTAGAAAAATAAAAATTATGTTTCATTCTATATTTTGGTTGAAAATATGGGGCGCACTGAAATAAAATATATATTAAAAAAATAGGGAACATTCAGGATTATTTTTTTTCTTTCCCCTTTTATAAATGCAGCTGGAGAAGCACCTGCAGTAAGACAAGAAATAAAGGATGTCACTACAAACCTAGGGGACACAGCTCAGCTATCATGCCAGATTATTGGGAGACCTCTTCCTGACATTAAATGGTATCGTTTTGGCAAAGAACTGGTACAGAGCCGAAAATACAAGATGTCATCAGATGGGCGCATCCATACACTGACTGTGCTGACAGAAGAGCAAGAAGATGAAGGACTTTATACCTGCAAGGCTACCAATGATGTTGGAGAAATTGAAACCAGCGGCAAGCTCTTATTGCATGCTCCTCCACAATTCCATCCTGGTTACCCCTTGAAAGAGAAATACCGTGCAGGTGTAGCTTCCACTCTTCGCCTCCATGTTGTCTACATTGGTCGTCCAGTGCCTGCTATTACTTGGTTCCATGACAAGAAACTTTTAAAGAACACTGAAAACATTACAATTGAGAACACGGAGCATTATACCCATCTTTCCATCAAAAATGTACAGCATAAGACTCATGCCGGAAAATACAAAGTGCAACTCAGTAACGTTTTCGGAAGTGTTGATACTGTACTCAATGTGGAAATACAAGGTAAGTGTTACCTTTTCTCTTCTCCCCCTCCCCCACCGCCCGAAGTTAATCAACCATGTTTTTCAAGTATGGCTTCATTTTCTCCTTCTCTGCAGATAAACCAGATAAACCAGGAGGACCAATTGTGGTGGAAGCTCTGCTGAAGAACTCTGCGGTTATCAGCTGGAAGACACCTGAAGATGACGGTGGTGCCTTCATCACAAATTATGTTGTAGAGAAAAGAGAAGCAAAAGAAGGCGCTGAGTGGCAATTGGTGTCATCAAGTATATCTGGCACAACGTGTAGGATTGTTAATCTAATTGAAAATGCAGGGTATTATTTCCGCGTCTCTGCTCAGAACGTATTTGGCATCAGTGAAGCATTAGAAGTTTCCTCAGTTGTTATTATCAAGACACCTTTTGGTAAGTACACGTAAAAGTAAATCATAATCCATTGTTGAATTTATAACCGTCTGCTAAGCAAATCGACTTCATGTCTTGGAAATGTTTTATTTTACAGAAAAACCAGAACAACCAACTCAGCCAAATGTATCTGCTATTACAAAAGATTCCTGTGTTGTATCTTGGAAGCCACCTGCAAGTGATGGAGGCTCAAAGATTAGAAAGTACTACCTTGAAAAGCGGGAAAAGAAGCAGAACAAATGGATTGCTGTAACCACAGAAGAAATCCGTGAGACTGTCTATTCTGTCACAGGCCTTATTGAAGGTCTGGAATATGAATTCCGTGTAAAATGTGAAAATCTGGGTGGTGAGAGTGAATGGAGTGAAATTTCACAACCGATCATACCCAAATCTGATATACCAATTCAGGCACCACATTTCAAAGAAGAAATCAGAAATCTGAACGTGAAATTTAGAGGTCATGCCACATTTGTTTGCAAAATCACCGGTCACCCTAAACCTGTTGTAAAATGGTTCAGGCAGGGCAAGGAAATTCTGCCAGATGGTGAAAAGGTGAAGATACAAGAATTTAAGGGAGGATATCATCAACTGGTGATTACAAATGTAACAGACGATGATGCTACTGTATACCAAGTGAGAGCAACCAACCAAGGAGGATCTGTTTCTGGAACTGCTTCCTTAGAGGTTGAAGGTAAATTATGTGTGGTGGTTTTTTTTAAATTACAATTATTTTTGTTAAATTTTTAAATGCAAGCTAATGGATAAAAATCCAAACATCCATTTGACTCCTATATTTAAGATCTTTGTCTAGTAATTTCAGTTTTAACAGAGTTAAGGTTAAGGTTAGATTAGCCTTCAGAAATGATACCAGTGTATAGAGTCTCATCTAAACAGCAAGCTTTATAGACTAACATTCTGTAGTTTGAAAAATGAACTTTATAATAAAAAAGCAATATATGGAACACATTTTAAAACAATTAGTACATGTTGTACTAGCCTTTTCAGAGAACAATTATCTCACAACTGCTTCTATCATAGAAAAATTCAGTTATGCCCAAAAAGACATTCATAATTTTAGCACGGTTTTTGTGAAATATTTCAGTGAACTTTCTATCATGCTATTAGATAAATTTCTTTGATGTATGTATCTAGTAAGAAGCTCTGCCAAAATTGCTGAAAGCTGCCCTTTGTGTGGATAATCTCCAAATACTATAACATGAACAACACTCTTTGATTATTTGGCAATGGAAAGAATTTATGGCACAAAGTAAATTTCAAATATTAGACTTTAAGCTGCAAAAATACCCATCCCCTGAGAATCAATTTTCCTCTGTTAAAAACAAAATTAAATTTGTCTACTGTATTCACTTTGCTAATTTAATTTTTCTTGTGTTGTTTTTTTTAAATAGTTCCTGCTAAGATCCACCTACCTAAAAATCTGGAAGGTATGGGAGCTGTTCATGCCCTCCGTGGTGAAGTTATTAGCATCAAAATTCCATTCAGTGGCAAGCCTGATCCGGTGATCACTTGGCAGAAGGGGCAAGATCTCATTGACACAAATGGACATTACCAAGTTATTGTTACGAGATCCTTCACATCTCTTGTTTTCCCCAATGGTGTGGACAGAAAAGATGCCGGTTTCTACATTGTCTGTGCTAGGAACAGATTTGGCATTGATCAGAAAACAGTTGAATTAGATGTGGCTGACGTACCCGATGCACCAAGAGGATTGAAAGCAAGTGAGGTTTCAAGGGATTCTGTCAATTTAACATGGAACGCTCCAGCCAGCGACGGTGGAAGTAGAGTCACACATTATACCATTGAGAAACGTGCTACAACAGCTGAAAGATGGATCCGTGTTGGCCAAGCTCGTGATACACGATACACTGTAGTAAACTTGTTTGGTAAGACAAGTTATGTCTTCCATGTTATAGCAGAAAACAAGTTTGGGCAGAGTCAGCCTTCTGAACCAACAGACACTGTTATAACCAAAGAAGATAAGACAAAAATATTTAATTATGATGAAGAAGTTGATGAAGCCAGAGAAGTCACCACAGCAAAGGCAACTCATTCTTCTACAAAGGAACTCTACGATAGATATATGATTGCTGAAGAACTCAGCCGTGGGCAGTTTGGAATTGTTCACCGGTGTGTTGAAATTGCTTCCAAGAAGACTTACCTGGCTAAGTTTGTCAAAGTGAAAGGTGCCGATCAAGTACTAGTAAAGAAAGAAATTTCTATCCTAAACATTGCTAGACACAGAAATATTTTGTATCTTCATGAATCATTTGAAAGCTTAGAAGAGTTGATCATGATCTCTGAATTCATCTCTGGAGTTGACATCTTTGAAAGATTGAACATTCCTGGTTTTGAACTTAATGAAAGAGAAATTGTAAGCTATGTACGCCAAGTATGTGAAGCCTTGGAATTCTTACACAGTCATAGCATTGGAAACTTTGATATCAGGCCTGAAAACATTATTTATTTCACAAGAAGAAGTTCTACAATTAAACTTATTGAATTTGGCCAGGCAAGGCAACTGAAACCTGGTGATAATTTCAGGCTTCAGTTTACTTCTCCTGAATATTATGGTCCTGAAGTCCATCAGCATGATTTGGTTAGCACAGCCACGGATATGTGGTCTCTTGGAACTCTAGTGTATATACTTCTAAGTGGCCTGAATCCTTTCCTTGCTGAAACAAACCAACAGACAGTTGAAAACATCATCAGTGCCGAATACAATTTTGATGACGAAGCCTTCAAAGATATAAGTATTGAGGCCATGGACTTTATTGACCGCCTACTAATAAAAGAAAGAAAATCTCGTATGACTGCTACAGAAGCTCTTAACCATCCATGGTTGAAACAGAGAACCGAGAAAACCAGCACTAAAGTAATCAAAACATTAAGACACAGGCGTTACTACCAAACACTGATGAAGAAGGAATGGAGTACCGTTATATCAACTGCCCGTATTTCATGGGGAGGTGCTGTCAGATCTCAGAGGGGAGTTATTGTTGCTAAAGTTAAAGTGGCATCAATTGATATTGGCCCGCTTTCTGGTCAAATAATGCATGCTGTTGGAGAAGAAGGTGGACATGTCAAATATGTCTGCAAAATTGAAAACTATGACTCAGCCACACAAGTGAACTGGTATTTTGGAGTAAAGCAACTGGAAAACAGTGAAAAATATGAAATCACCTATCACGAAGGCATAGCTACAATGTACGTCAAAGATATTGCTAAAGCAGATGATGGTACCTATAGATGCAAAGTTGTAAATGACTATGGGGAAGATAGTTCCTATGCAGAACTATTTGTTAAAGGTGTCAGAGAAGTTTCTGACTATTACAGATGCCGAACTGTCAAGAGGGTGAAGCGCCGAGTAGATACCATGCGACTTTTGGAGAAGCCACCAGAATTTACCTTGCCTCTATATAACCGAACTGCCTATGTTGGTGAAAATATCAGGTTTGGAGTAACTATAACAGTTCACCCAGAACCTCGTGTAACCTGGTTCAAATCAGGTCAGAAAATCAAACCAGGAGACGATGATAGGAAGTATACCTTTCAAACAGATAAAGGTCTTTATCAACTTCTAATCCACAATCTTAACGAAGATGATGATGCTGAATATACGGTGCTGGCACGTAACAAATACGGTGAGGATAGCTGCAAAGCTAAACTAACCGTTGTTCATCATGCTCCTGCCGAAGACACCACTCTGCGACCCATGTTCAAAAGACTGTTGGCAAATGCTGAATGTCAAGAAGGCAAGCATGTCTGCTTTGAGATAAGAGTCTCTGGCATACCAAAACCAACACTGAGGTGGGAAAAAGATGGTCAGCCTCTCTCAGCTAGTCCCAATATTGAAGTTGTACACGAAGGATTAGATTATTATGCTTTACATATAAGGGATACCTTGCCTGAAGACAGTGGCTATTACAGAGTTACTGCTACAAACAGTGCTGGTTCTACAAGCTGCCAGGCTTACTTGAAAGTGGAACGCTTGAGATATGTCAAGCGGGAATATAAGTCTGAAGAAGAGAAGCAAAAAGTTGTACAGAGGAGAATTGACAAGACTGTGAGAATGGCAGAAATTCTTTCCAGAACAGAAACTGTTGCACTGACTCAGGTAGCCCAGGAAGCTCTGAGAGAAGCTGCTATTCTGTATAAACCAGCTGTAAGCACAAAAACTGTCAAAGGTGAATTTGAGCTGAGGAAGGAAGAAATTAAAGAGGAAAAGAGACTCCGAATGCCTTACGAGATCCCAGAGCCCCGCAGGCGCGTGGCCACCGCCCTTGAAGAAGATCAGAACATCAAGCTATTTGTGCCTATGTCAGACATGAAGTGGTACAAGAAGCTGAGAGACCAGTATGAAATGCCAGGAAAACTTGACAGAATTGTTCAGAAGAGACCCAAGCGCATTCGTCTTTCCAGATGGGAACAATTCTACGTGATGCCACTGCCACGCATTTCGGATCAATATAAACCTAAGTGGCGCATACCTAAGTTGTCACAAGATGATCTTGAAATAGTGAGACCAGCACGTCGTCGCACACCCTCTCCTGATTATGAATTCTATTATAGGCCAAGAAGGCGATCCCTCGGTGATCTATCTGATGAAGAAATACTTCTGCCTGTTGATGACTACTTGGCCATGAAGAGAATTGAAGAAGAAAGACTACAACTTGAAGAAGAATTGGAGTTAGGTTTTTCTGCTTCACCTCCAAGCAGAAGCCCTCCACGCTTTGAATTGTCCTCTCTTCATTACTCTGCAACAGATGCGCAGAGAGCTGCAGAAGTATCTAGGGGAAGAGAGTTGAGATATTCATCCTATCATATACCCACTAAGGAAGACACAACTGCAACTTATGCACAGCTTCGACAACGTCATGACAGAGCAGCTTATAGGCCATCTAAACAAAAGGAGAGAATAATGGCTGAGAAAGAAGAGGAAGAACTCTTACGACCAGTTACTACCAGGCAGCGTCTCTCTGAATACAAGAGTGAACTGGAATATATGTCACAAGAAGAAAAGAGACGGATGAGAAGAAGGAGAGAAAAAGAAATAACTGAAATCACATCAAAAGAGGAAGAAGAGGAAATAGAAATGGTGAGACACGTTCATCGGGAATATTCACCTCCTTCAAGATTACTCAGAAGAAGACGTTCTCTTTCTCCAACTTATATTGAACTGATGCGACCGGTGTCAGAATTAATTCGACCTCATTCACATCCTGTGGAAGAACCTGAGAGAAGATCTCCCACGCCAGAAAGAACTCGTCCACGTTCACCAAGTCCAGTATCCAGTGAGCGATCTCTCTCTAGATTTGAAAGGACAGCAAGATTTGATATATTTTCCAGATATGAGTCCATGAAAGCTGCTTTGAAAACTCAAAAAACAATGGAAAGGAAATATGAAGTTCTGACTCAAGAACCTTTCACTCTAGATCATGCTCCACGCATCACTCTCCGAATGCGCTCACATCGTGTCCCATGTGGCACCAACACCAGATTTATTCTGAATGTTCAATCCAAGCCAACTGCTGAGGTGAAATGGTATCATAATGGTGTTGAAATCCATGAGAGCCATAAGATACATTCCACTAACACTAGTGGTGTATTGACCTTAGAGATCCTTGACTGCCATATTGATGACAGTGGCACATACCGTGTTGTGTCTACAAACTATAAAGGAGAATGTTCAGACTATGCAACCTTAGATGTTACAGGAGGAGACTACACTACATATAGTTCCCAGCGCAGAGATGAGGAAGTTCCTAGAACTGTTATTCCTGATCTGACAAGAATTGATACGTATGCAATCTCTTCATTTAAGAAAATTTCTGAAACAGAAGCAAGCTCTTCAGTAAGAGAAGTCAAGTCGGAACTGACAGCAACAAGGGAGTCATTATCATCATATGAACATCATGCTTCTGCTGAAAAGAAAATCAGTGCATCAGAGAAAAAATCAATAGAAGAAAAAGCTGTGCACCGGAAATTTAAAACTACTCTACCTGCTACAATATTAACAAAACCCCGCTCAATCACAGTTTCTGAAGGAGAAACTGCAAGATTTTCATGTGACACTGATGGTGAACCAACACCAACAGTGACATGGCTACGTGGTGGACAAGTTCTTGTCTCTTCTGGGCGTTATCAAGTGACACGCACTGAATATAAGTCTACATTTGAAATTTCATCTGTCCAGATCTCAGATGAAGGCAGCTATACTGTTGTGGTAGAAAATTCTGAAGGAAGGCAGGAAGCTCACTTTAGTTTAACTGTTCAGCAAAAAAGGGTTCCAGAAAAAGCTGTTACGTCACCTCCAAGGGTCAAGTCTCCTGAACGTCATGTGAAATCTCCAGACAGAGTAAAATCTCCAAAGCGAGTAAAGTCTCCTGAACCATCTCCTGCCCCCTCCAAAGCAAAATCAACTGTCACAGAGAAAACCGCACCAGCTGAAAAAGTAGACTTACCAGTTGTTATGGCTCCCAAGATAACACAACAACTGAAGCTTGACGTTTCTGGTGATAAAGTAAAACTATTCTGTTCAGTTGAGAGCAGTGTGTTAAGTGTTCAAGAAGTCTCCTGGTATAAAGATGGCAAGAAATTAAAAGAAGATGATCGTTTCAAATTTCATTATGCAGCCGATGGAACTTATGAACTTAACATTCATAACCTTCAGGACTCTGACCATGGTGAATATACATGTGAGATTATTGGAGAAGATGGCTCTTCTAAAACTAGCTTCCAGTTTACTGGACAAGCGTTCAAAAATACACGTTCTCAGATATCGAGCTTAGCCAAAACGCAAAAGCTGGTTCAGAAAGAAGAAGTCCTTGAATTATCTGCCCAAAAGAAAGCTACTGTGACTTCTCAAGAAAAGGCAGTAGTCCAAGAGGAAATTGTTAAGAAGTCTCTAATACCTGAAGATATTAAGAAACCTTATCCAGAAGTTAAAGCCACAACCACCAAAATGTCAGTGTCTGAAGGCGAAAGAACTGTTCTCAAAGCCAATGTTCCCAATGCTTCTGATGTAAAATGGCTGTTAAATGGAGTAGAATTAGCTAACTCTGGAGATTATAGATATGGTGTATCTGGAAGTGACCATACATTGACCATTAGCAAGGCTACTCAGAAAGATGAAGGAATACTTACCTGTGAAGGAAAGACAGAAGACGGTATCATAAAATGCCACTTTGAAATGAATGTTTCCAAAGATCTTTCAAATGCCCCAACCTTCATCACTCAACCAAGATCTCAAAATGTTAATGAAGGACAGAATGTACTACTTACCTGTGAAGTCACTGGAGATCCTTCTCCTGAGATTCATTGGTTTAAAGATAATCAACCAGTAAGTAATTATTGGTTAGCCATAACAAATTTATTTGCATGCTTGGATTAAACATGACCTTAATTAAACCTCTCTTCCTGTTACCAGATTGCTCTCTCATCCAACATCCAAGTAAATCGTTTCAAGAATGTTTATTCTCTTGCAATCCAAAATGCTGCATTGAGCGATAGTGGAAAATACACAGTCAAAGCAAAAAATTTTCACGGGCAATGCTCTGCCACAGCATCCTTGACCGTCCTTTGTAAGTTTATTTTGTCTTCCAGTTTTCCCTTAATGGCACTAGGATGATATCAGAAAAGCAGCTGATTTTGTGAATTCTTTAATGAAGTACCACTTTACGTACTGAATCAGAAGTGCAATATAAATGAGGATGAAGTGTATAATAAATATTTAAGAAAACATTTTACACCAGCTCAGTGTTGTCATAAAGCTTTCAAGTATCCTAACATATCTTGGCTATTAACCCCTTGGTTCTGGTGATAATTGATTAAAAAAAATCTCAAGAATATTAAATTCCAAAAGGTGCACAGCCTTCAGGATTTTAAAAAGTGTTGAAGTTTTCAGATAAAATATAAGGCTGTACATATCCAAGGAATCATTGGGTTACTTTGTGTTTGCTATCTCTTTGTATAGAGGCATGTATTTAAGGAAAGCTGTGGTATTTTTAATGGTGCTTTCAATGAATATAAATGAGGAAAACAAAGCACCTTTCTAAGTATTTTTTTTCCCCATAATTCTTTAGTAATTATAATTTTAATGAGTCATTTATATTTCCCTGATCATTGTAATAATGACTTATTTAAGACAGAGTATTCTTGCATTATTATCCATTATTGGAACCTTATGTCAAAAGCCAGATTCAGTTTTCCTCAAATTGCAAGCCACTCCTTTTTCTCTTTTCATGAAGTCAGTAGAGAACTTGCGTCTTTACCAGCTAACGTGGTGTCATCGGTTGTTGTTGTTTTTTTTTCCATGTGTGTTTGCTATGCTCCACAGCTCTAATTGAAGAATCTCCAAAAGAGGTAGTGTTGGGGAGAAGTGGTGAAGCAAGCATGCAGGAGAGTTTCTCTTCACAGTCCTTTCAAATGTCCGCTTCTAAACAAGAAGCTTCGTTCAGCAGTAGCAGTATGACTGAAATGAAATTTGCAAGCATGTCTGCCAAAAGCATGTCTTCCATGAAAGAATCCTTTGTAGAGATGAGCTCCAGCAGTATAACGGGGAAATCTAGTCTGACCCAAATGGAAAGTTCAACTGGTAGCTTGCTTAAATCTGGTATGAGAGGTGAGCAATACAATTATACGTAGAGTTAGAGAAATCCCCGCTACTTCCTTTAGAATACCTCCTGTCCCAATGAAGTCATCACCTCCACTGAGAATTAACGTTCAACTTTTTTTTTTTCGTTGTTTTGCAAAGGGACACCTCCCAAAATTGAAGCGCTTCCAAGTGACATCTCCATCGAGGAAGGAAAGGTGCTGACCATCTCCTGCGCTTTCTCTGGAGAACCTACTCCTGAAATAACCTGGTCCCGCAGAGGGCAAAATATTTCTAGCCAGGGGGGCAGATTCCATATTGAAACCTGTGAAGATTTAACCACGTTTATCATAATGGATGTTCAGAGGAACGATGAGGGCCTTTACACGCTGAATTTAGAGAATGACTTTGGCATTGACTCTGCCACTGTGAACATTAACATTCGATCAATGTAAAAAGTACAATTATTTTCTTTGCACTTGACTTCTGCCAAGTGACTCATATGGACTGAAATAACTGATCTGTAAATATATAGTTTTTAAAATAGTATTTTTATACCTTCCTGAACGAGAACAAGGTCCTAGAAATTACACTATGATTTATAGTCATCATTATGTGACTTTAAAAGGTTTTTTTCATTTGACATGTACATACTGTATATAGCCGACGATAACGGTTATGGAGTTTTGTACCATTTATTTTATGACATTTGAAAATGTAACTTTTGGAACCGTTGGTAGGAGAAAGTTCCTGATGGAACGAATACCCTGCTCAACATTGAACTAATATTGGTGCCTCAACAAAAAGTTGATGTCTAAGATTGCCTCAACAGGTAGAGAGGCTCCCTGTTGAAGACTCCTTTCCTAACACCTAAGAGATGATGCTATGCACGTTTCATGCGTGCATGAATTTATTTGCAATCAGAAACATAAGCTATTGGTGAGGTTTGCATTTACCCTCCTGTAAGCCCCACTCTAATAGCTTATGTTGGATCTGATTAAAGTCAAACTTTATTTTGCTCATGACCGATTTAGATGGAACAAAATGTCAGCGGCCAGCATTTTGTTCATCGCCTCTCTATGCATTGTTTCTGGCACAATGACTGCCTGAACAGCTTGACAAAAAAAGTAACATCACCTGGCTATCCCGTTGTTGAATGAAGCTGTTTAGGAACTCATGGACAGAAGCAGTGCCAACTCTTGGAGGTTCCTTGGATGCAGTGATTATGTAATAGTGTTAGTATTTAGGTAGATAATGTCAAGTCCGGGCAATTAAGTTCTGAACCACAGTTTAAAGAAAATGTAAACCGTTGCTATAACATCACATTTTGCCCTGAACGTAAATTTAGTTTAGTTTCATAAGTAGTAAGTTATTAGTGAGCTCTTAGATATTGTACTGAACCTCCTTGAGATAGTATTCCTTTTAAATAAAGCATGCCACCTGCACATTACCACCTCTGTATCCTAGTCTTTTTTTCTTCCTCTTTCTTCTATTTGCATTCCTACTTTCAGCCTCTATTCGGGGGAGGAGGGGAGTAACCCATGATCCAGAAACTACAAATGATCCCTCAGTTCCTTAACACTGTGAAATTCGGTTGCATGATTTTGGATTATTGTCAGACCACGCAGTTTCTCCTATTTAAATATTTACTCTTACACCTACACAAAATGAACTCTTTAAAGCCTACATGTTTTATTCCTGGTGCACATTAAGAATCCCTGATTCATAAAAGGAAAAATTAAATAAAATGCAATGACTTGGAAGTCAAAAGTGGTCAAGTAAGAAAAGGGAGTTTCGTTCCTCATGCCGTTGTTAAATATGTGGGAATCCTGCCTTGCATTTTTCACCAGGCAAGGAAGCAATAGCAATAGCACTTAGCAATAGCACCTAGATTTATATACCGCTTCACAGTGCTTTACAGCCCTTTCTAAGGGGTTTACAGAGGCAGCATATTTCCCCCAACCATCTGGATTCTCATTTTATTGACCTCGGAAGGATGGAAGGGTGAGTCAACCTTCAGCTGGTGAGAATCAAACTGCCAAATTGCAGAGAGTCGGCAGTCAGCAGAAGTAGCCTGCAGTACTGCACTCTAACCACTGTGCCACCGTGGCTCCTAGCAGCAAGAGATTTGGCCTTTTTTTTACATGTAGTTTGTTTTTGTTAAAAATGCAAATGTCGCATGCGGTTTACCACCAAAATCTAGGGATGATATTTGAAACCTGAAAGCCTCAGTGGAGCAGTGGTTAGAGTGCTGTACTGCAGGCCACTTCTGCTGACTACCGGCTGCCTGCAATTTGGCAGTTCAAATCCCACCAGATTCAGTCTTCCATTTTTCCGAGGTGGGTAAAATGAGGACCCAGATTGTTGGGGGCAATATGCTGACTCTGTAAACCTCTTAGAGAGGGCTATAAGGCAGTATATAAGTCTAAATGCTATTGCTATTGCTATTACCAAACTCATTCTGAATATTTTTTTTCTTTTTTTTCCTAATAGAGAGAGGCACCTCTGTAACAGAGAAGGCCTGACAAGAGTTCATTACCATTCCTACTCATTAAAGTTGAACTTTAAATAAATGCTCAGTCTTAAGGGTGGAAAAGGTTAAGACAACAGCAGAACCCAAGGAAAAAAATAACACTACACCTCTTGGAAACAAAAATGAGTACAGGACTTTGACCTTATCATCTCCACTCTTCCATTCACTGATGGAAAGGATCAGCAGTCTCTAGGATAGTGCAAACAAGCTCCAGTGCAGCATGGTGTTAAGTGCAAAAATAATTATAAACCTGCCCAAGTTTGCGTGTGTAGCTGCTGAGCGGTTTTGTGATGCCAATTTGTTCAAGTATTTCAGCAATTATTATAAAACGAAGTAGAGGCAAGAGGGATGCAGGACAGGGGGGAATTGATTCAAAGAGTAAGAATTTAGAAAAGCCATCAAAGCTTTTGTCAGCTTTGATGCCAAAGGCTTGAGGCCTTATCAACTATCATCCCACCACGATTTGATAATGATGCCATCCTATAAACTCAAGGCCCACAGGCCGCATCCAGCCTGCAATGTGGTTGCATCCACCCATGGCTCTGTCCTGGAGAATGTAAGGGGCTGGCCCACATTGCTCCAGCCTGGTGTACCCAATGCGAAGAGGAAACATTGGGCCAGCGTGGCTTCAGCCTGGTCTACCCAGTGTGAAGAGGAAATGTGCCAGCAGTTTGGAGAGTGGCTTCAGGCTGGCCACGCCCACTCACTTGGCCACACCCACCCAGTCGGCCATGCCCACCTCCCCCCCCCCCGAGGTCAACCACAGCTCTGATGCATCCCTCAATGAAATTAAGTTTGACACCCCTGCTATAAGGCAAAGGCAGACCATCTTGTTTGGTTGAAAGCCTTAGCTAATTTTTGACCGAACGCTGAGCAGCATATTGTGGCTATAATCAGGCCAAACTGAGCTTGACTTAATTTAAACTGCCCATAGGAAGCAGAAACATGCATCTTTCCTCAGAAAAAAAACCTACACGTGACAGATGTGGTTAGTCCCTGGATGGAGGATCACAAAGAAATATGACTGTAGATAGCATTAAAAAAATCCAAAAAAGGAAAAGGAAAAAAACCCTGCCCAGAACACAATGGCAACCCATATTCTGGACTATTCATGGGCTCCTTAACTGGCCAACAACAGGAGATGAAGAAATTTTATGTATTTTTGTTAAACACTGCTCCCATCCATATAATGCATTTTCTATTCTATAACTGTCTTAATCATGCCAGAGTCAGCAAGTCCGTAGTTTAAGGTTGTTTATTAACAGTGAAGACCAAAATACTATATAAAACATCCAACAATAACATTGTTAAGAGACAATAATTGCCTTCGGTTATGAGATGGTGAACAAGAGCTTAATTCCATTGAAAGTTTTGAAAGTTTTCTGACAGCAACTGTGATTTTTAAGTTTTTGAAGGATTTATTAGGTAACAAAAAAGTGTATTCACTTCCACGGCATTGTTAGAATATGAGAGCAAGTGATATATTCTAGATCTAGACTTATAGAAGATAGGAATATCCTTGCTATTGTAATGTCAGCATTTGTAACAGGCCTATATATCTCTCTCTCTACAAGTTTATACATTACAATAAGTGCTCTGTCCCGTCATAGTCATTCTAGAATTTGGAGACAGAATGGCATCACTTAATAGAGTGCAATTGCTATAAAACCCCCAGCAAATTCTTGACATTACTCAGTTCTTGAATTGTGGAGGGATAATAATAGTAAATCAAATAAAACAAAGCGAACCTTTTATCAATATTCTCAAATCACGATGACGTTAGAAGACAATAGACTATGGCATGCAGAGTTCTTCTGATGGGTTTATCACCATGTTGGTGACTGGCAAATCAGTGAATTACAAGGTTAATAAATCATTTTTCTAATGGCATGACTCGATGCATGAATAAGCACAATACAAGAGAGAGAGAGACAAGAACTGTGAGGTTGGAGCAATGCACAGAGGCACAGACGCCTTGATTGTGCTGTTTTTTTAAAAGGAATGAAGTACTTGGAAGCTGGCACCAAAACACACACAAAAATCTGGTATCAGTCATTAAAATGTTGCTACAGCAATGTGATACTAACATGTATTCTTGTTCAGGGTGTCATTCGAGTTCTGCCATGCTGCAACTTCTTATAGCTACAGAGTCTGCATATTTGCATTAGGGAGAGGTTTTCTTTTGTAGTTGGAGGTAAGGATGGTAAAAGGCTTAGCATTTAAAAGAACACAAGAAAAAAGCCTTTCTAACCTTTAATCAATCAGAAAAGATCTGGAAGGGATCTTGAAGGTCTTCTAGTCCAACCCCCTGCTCAAGTAGGAGACCCTATACCATTTCAGATAGGTTGCTGTCCAGCCTTTTCTTAAAAACCTCCAGTGATGAAGCACCTACAAGTTCTGAAGGCAAGCTGTTCCACTGGTTAATAGTCCTCACTCTTAGGAAGTTTCTCCTTAATTCCAGATTGCTTCTCTCCTTGATTAGTTTCCATCCATTGTTTCTTGTCTTGCCTTCTGGTGCTTTAGAAAATAAATTGACCCCAGTCTTCTTTGTGGCAGCCCTTCAAATACTGGAATACTGTTACCATGTCACCCCTAGTCCTTCTTTTCTCCAACTGGCCAAACCCAATTTATGCAATTCCCCTGAATGATTCTACATTTGTGCTGCACGGCATTGTGGCTTAATAGCTACCACACTAGCAAGATTGATGCTAGACTAAATGATACAAAGAAGATCATAAGAGATTGTATAAAATATACTACTACTTGCTGACTCCCGTCTTGAGCCACATTGCACCACCAACTCTACGAAGGCTTAGTGAAGGAGTACAACAAAATTATGAGGAACCCACTTCTTCTTGTGCACGCTGATCTTCCTCATCTATCAATTGGCAAGCTTAAATCCAGGAAGCCCTCTCTGGCACTCGCTCAACAGCTGTCTAACAACTTTGACATCAACACAGTGGAAAGTGAAAAGCCGAATGGGTTGCTGAACGCCCAGATACAGTTACATAGATAACCCTACACAAAAGGTGCCAGGTTTTGACCTTCCTCGCCAGCATTGGTCAACTCTGAACAGGATCCGTACCCAGCATGGTGTCTGCCAGGACTCACTGTTTAAGTGGGGTCTTGTCTCTATCCCTCAGCGTGACTATGGTACTCCTCGACAAAATATCCATTATATTGTGTCCGAATGCCCATCAAGAGTTTACACCAGCCCAATGTCTGATTTTTTTCAACATAGACCACCCTGTCCTTGAATGGCTGGGTGGACTGGACATTAACATTTGAACCTATAAGTCCATTTGCCATACACTAAATGAAATAAATGTGCTGCACTTCTGTTGCTCAGTACATCTCTGGGATAACAGAAATTATTTAGGAGGGAAATTCATGGTTTTCTCTGGTTTGAAAAAAAAAGGGGGAGGGAATATTATGTTTATGTTAGCATTAGTAGCTCAGAATAATTATTTTAAAACCAGCTCAAAACCTCTTGAAGCTTATAGGAGACCTTGCCTCCTTCAATCTCACAGTTGAGATTGGTGGGCATCATTTCTGACAAATCTCCATCCCAGTCGCTGATGTTGTGAGGCTAGTATTGTATGGTCCTGTCACTAAATGTCCATTTTGTCCACTACACCCATCTATGACTTCATTGTGCATGAAAACACGCAAAGGCTTACAATGAGCCTTGCGGCTAGGGCATTTTGATCTCGCAAGCACGTGCTTTGGGTTTCTTGAGTCCAGACCTCTGATGGGCTCAATCATAGAAGCAGCAGTGATTTGTAGGCCAACTCAGTAATGACAAGCTCTCTTGGGGTGTCCTTGCCATCAGTCCCCTGCCCCCAGTGTAGCCTTTAGGTGCCTGGCTAGGGATAGGAGTTGTACCTGCTGTTTTTAGTGCAGACTTTGACAGCTAGAAAATTGGAGTCAAAGTCATACCCATATTGCCTCTCGATCCACCTGGGCCAGGTGTCCATTAGCTAAGCTAACCGTATAAGCTTCAATCAAATACATCTGAGGAGCACCAAGTTGCAAAAAGCTGCTCGTATCCTTGCTATCTAATGACAGTTGGTCAACATTTATGCAATTATAAATGACAGAATGTCTGTGTAAAACCTGCATTTATTGAACACTTACATCATATTTTTTTTAAAAAAAGGCATTTTTTAATTTTTTTAAAAAGTGCTCCATGGTCAATACATCATTAACTAAATCTATTCCAAAGTGAATAAAAAACAAAAATATACATTTCAAAACACTTAACAACTTTGGACACAACCCCCTCAGACATGTCTGTGCAAACATTGCTGAACTTCAAGTCCCATATTTCCTCTTTGCTCTGGCAGAAACAGAGTGGCATCGCCAGAGCGCTTTCGGGCCAACCAGGCCCATGATGTATACCATAGATCAGGGCTCCCCAGCCTTAGCAACTTTAAGACTTGTGGACTTCACCACAGTTGGCTGAGAAATTCTGGGAGTTGAAGTCCACGAGTCTTAAAGTTGGCAGGGTTGAGACCCCTGCCATAGATGGCTGCTACATGCTGTAGTTGGAATTTGGCCTTCCAGCAGCGACAGAGGCAAGTGGCAGGGAGTGAATAGAAGAGAGGATCTTGCTGTATTTTTCTGCTTTTCTGAGACTAGGGCCCACCATGGTGAAAGCCACCCTCTGTTTGGTATCATTAACATACATGTTCTGCTGCAAACATGAATATATTACAACAACAGCTGAAGAACAGACTTTAGAAAGCAGCATTAAATTAAAAAAAACTTTGGTGAAAAGACACTCTGAAGATTAGTTTTGCCTGGCACTAAAAAAGAAAAGGTGGGGGGTGGGGGGATGTTTGTCGGTCCAGGCAAAGGAAGCATTGTTTAACACAAGATTAAAATATGCCTTTACTTGAGGTTGTAAATTCCCAACACTGGATGGATTCTACCCAATTAACTTGAAAAAACAAACAAGCAAACACTGCCAACAAGGCATATTTAGTAAGAAAATCTCAACAAGAATTAAGCCTGTTTTCTTATCTTTTCATCGCAGTAACATTAAATAGGCATTTTATGGTGCAAAAAGGAATACATCTCTTTTAAAATGTTAAAATATCTTTAACCAGTGTATAGCATAATGCCTCATAATCACATATACGTGCTTAGAAAAATACTGCACATCCATGACATATTTCTGATTTGCTATATTTTGGGGTGCAAGTCAAAGAAAAAATGTAGATGCTTTGAGCTATTAGGCTGGGATTTAATTAATCAGGTAAGGTCTAATTCAAATTAAGCACTATAAAATCTCACCAGCTTCACTGCATATCCGTTTCACTTGATAACATTGATGTGACTTTGAAGTGTTTAATTTTGACTGACATATTCCCTCCAATTCATTGACATTCTACCTTGTTCAATGGAATTTCACATATACTTTAAAAATCTAGACTGTACCTTAAAAAAAAAAAGACACAGTGGTGGCTGAGAGATTAGTTACGAGATACCTTTTAGGATTCATCTCAGTCTTTTAACAAACTCCACCACAAATCTGTCCTGAAATAAAGGTGCCATTACAATAGGATGGACTGCCACTGGTGTTGGTGGGAAAGAGATTACTCAGGGGGAATACATTTCTGGTAAAGCAACTCTGGGATTAAATTCAGCGGATCAGACTAGGGCACAGGTTTTTCCTACTCCAGATCTGAAACCTGTTTCTCAAGGTTGGCCTGACTATCACACTCAGTAAAAAAAGAAGAGCAGTATTTACAAAGATGCATCCACCTATCTATTAAAAAATACCCAAACTGAAATTTTCTTTTTAGGAAAATACTTTTGCAAGTCAACTATATAAAGATAAAATACACTTCAAAGATAGTTTTTACATTATTCTATAAAGTGCAGAGAAAACCTTCACATAGGGAACTACTACTCTCCCACGATGAGAGCAGAACTACAGCAACTTTTGCATAGCATTGCTCAGAGGCGGTGGAGTCTTCTCTTTCCTCAGGAGATTGGCTCAGAAAAAGTTTCTTCGGGCACTCTGAGTTTCTGAGACAGCAACAGCTTTGCTTCAGGAACAGCCGACGGTGCCAAATCTCCATTGAGGGCTCCTCTAGAATAGCATGTTGCTAGTCCTGCAACATGAAAAGCACGCTTCAATCAATTTGCCCTTCTTTGCTTACTTTATACAAGGAGACACTATCCTATCTGAATCACGCGGCTGTGAGCTTAAGCAAAGATGTTCCAAATGAAGCCGTAACGCTACTCTTCCCTGGCAGGGTTTGCTTCATGGGGACACAGACACCTAGGAAGCTCTTAGGCCAGATGCTTGTCCACTTAAGCAAGCGTGATCTACTTGGAGAGTCCTTGATGCTCTCTGAACTTGGTTGGGGGTTTTTTTGCAGACATTTCATTAACCAACTACGGTAGGTAACATCTTCGTTGCTCAAAGGGAGTGCGGTTTTTTCTGTTTATATACAGTGGCTTGCCCTGTCAGTGTCCCCTACCCCCTAAATGTTACCTAACTGGGTGATGAAATGTCTGCAGGCAAACCCTGAGCTACAAGTATTTTTTTCTATTGCTATCTAGTTAGGCTAGCAAGAGCCTTTGTTATGCCAACCTTCCCACTGCCATATATTTTATACCAGACCAAGAAGTCATCCCAAGATCTAAGTCCTACATATAAATCACATTTCAGAATTAGATACCTTCTGAAGAAAGCTAGTGTCTGGGACCTGCTCAGGTATTCCATTAAGCTCAACTAGCACCCAGCCACATGTGTTGGCAATCCTGTGTGCAACTCAAAACACTGACCACAAGAATGGACTGCCTTTGTAAGCCAGGGCTGCACAACTGGGGAGAAGCAGCGGTTACAGTGGCAGGATCATGTCAAATGAAAAAATAAGACCGGGGGGGGGGGGGGTGAGGATTTCTTTGTTTTTTAAAACTATCTCACTCCCAAATCGGAAATACACTGCTATGGATTTTCAGTCACTGTAGTCAGGCAGAGATGAGAGGCTATAAAAAAAGAGACTTGAGATCTCACACTGTCCAGTTCTTCATCCTGATCTTCTCCTTCATGCAACAAGAAACACCACTGAGTTTAATTTTAACTTAGGATACTTCTACATAATGGGCACATAGGAAAAGTGCCACTGCTTAACATCAATAAAGAAGTTAGGAAAATATCTCTCTGAATCGCCACTTCGGTGTTTCTTGCACACTTTTCACTGCTTACAGCATTGTGCCTGTTCTCTATCTTTAACAATCTACTGAATCTATCTTAGTTGAATGAGTGTGGTGCAAGAGAGCTGCTGTAATTTATTTTGATATTCACTGTTATTCTAGCAAAAACACAGGCTAAGATGTAAGAAAAATGAGTACAAAGTAATGATAACATCCATAAGGTCATATGTCCTTACTGTCTGTATCTTCAAAGGAAACATCTATGAAAGGTTCTGTATCTGAGACTGTTCTTCTCCATCGGTGGGAAAGCTGATGGGAAGACACATTTGGTTCTTTTCCAAAGCGACTACTCCTAAAATTAAATTATTGCACAAGTTATGACATGTTTTTAAGACGCACAGTTCTCTTGCATTCAGTAATCTTGTTTGTGAATCCCTGACATATGTTGTCAAAAAAAACAAGACTGCAAAAGATGAAAAGGTGAAGAATCACTTCAGGTTAAACATAGCCTTCTAAGGAGTTAAATCAAATGGTACACAAATTTCCCAAATATCAATTGGAAGATTTGGGTGGCATGGCTATTTATAGTATGATGAAGTTAAGGTTAATATAGATTTTAATAAACGCTTCATTAAGCATGCTCTATTGAGTTTCTAAAAGTTATAAAACAAGATTGACTCCCAAATTCCTCTACAGGTGTCACCCGAGCAGCTTTTTTTAGAAGAGAAATGATAGTTAGACAAACTTGGTTGATCTATGCTGATTTATTAAATTTTTGAAGGACCTAAATTAAAATCAAGAAAAGAACTGGAAAGAGAAAGTCATACTTGTCAACAGCTTGCTCATGTTCAATTAACAGAAAGGTTTAAAATGGACAAATATGATTTTTACAAATGAGAAAACTGAATATAAATTGGATTTGTAAACCAATAATGAACATGTTATTTGAAAATGAATATAGAAGATGAATATGTTACAGACTGCATGATTAGATGGGCAAAATAATCTTTGATCAGTAGGAGATTATGTGCTGCAAAGGATTGAAATTTACATTGAATTGTAATTTGAAAGATAATTTTTATAAGATGATGTATGGTTGGTATCTGGTACTAACACCTTTAACACATTAAATTGTTGAAGTTACAGAAGAGAATGCCAAATTTATGTTGCAAATGCAAAGTGGGGTGCTTTTTATCATCTTTAATGTACATATAAGTAAGCTAAAATACTGGGATCCAATATGTATTTGAATTCAGAGAATTCTTAAAATAAATGTACAATTGAAATCAGAAAAATTTCTTTTTAGGCTTGATGGATAAACAGACTGTAAGAAAACATGGAACTTTCTTTTTATGTATGATAACCGCAGCGAGATTTCTGTATGCAAGGAATTTAAAAGATCTACAAATTCCTACAATAGAAGAATGGATGGTGAAGCCCATGGAATTGGCTGAGATGATAAAAGAAAAGAGCTCATCCAGCTTTGTTTCTACAGTACCTGTAAACCACTTTTGGATTTTTTTTGCTTGAAACTTGGAAGAAATGAAACTTTAATTTTGGAATTTATTAGAACTGATAATAGAAATGCTATGTATTATTGTTAAGAGGTCAATGTATTTTATATATTTGTATCTATTCTAAAGAAAGTTAGAAATTATTCTTTCATTTTTCTTCTTTTCTCTGAAAATTCTACTTTTGCTCTTTTCTGAGCTTTTCTTTTTCTAATTTCTATTTTTCTATGTTTTTGTATTTTATCTTTTGTTGAAATTTAATAGTTTTTCTCAAAATAATAAAAATTAACAGCTAGCATTTTGCATAGCATTCAATACAAGGTAAAGGAAATGAAAAATGGACTTATGACCCATGCTCAAAGTTATGGACAGTGCCGTACCCTACAGTCCCATGATCAAAATTCAGAGATTTGGCAATTGCCCACATTTACAACTGCAGGGGCACTTTAATTTCCCCCACATGCGTAGCTTCACACACACACACACAACCTATGACCTTTTGGCCACCCTGCACAATGTCTTCATCTGGGAAGCTTCCCCCACCCCAGCAAGCCTTAATTCACCCAGCTGCCTTCTCAGTTCCTCACACTGACCCACTGCTTTTTGTGCCGGGCTGCTAAAGCAGAAGCACCTTGCTACCTTTTGCTGTTTCTTTTTCGGACCCATGGCCACACTGCTGCCCAGGGGGCTCCAGCTTCTTACATGGCTTCCCAGCCCACCCTAGCAGTACGGTGCCAAGATGCAGCACTCATGAAGCCTAGCAAGCACCAGCAGGCAGAGCAGCTTTATCAAGGCAGCACTCATGGAATCACCGGTAGGAAACATTTGCTGGAAAAGCTGAGTCTGAGAAGGAAACATCAAAGGCAGTGAGATGCTCCAATTGCAGCAGCTGGGCACAAAAGGGCAAAAGGTTGGTGTAGGGAATTGGGAGAGAAGGCAGCTAAACAAACAAACTTACTTGCTGGCACTTGCCAGGGCAAGCAGGGCAGTTCTGGGTGTACGGTGGCCAAAGGGCAGAGATAGGGGAGAGATAGGTGGATGGAGTGAGTTGGAGGCAGTCCTGTAACTTATTGAGGCTTGGGGCTGGGAGGGGCCAAGCCCAGAATGGATTGGATTGGGATGGTGCCCATTTATTAACTTGCAATTCTTTATTAACAATCCCAATGATAGTGCTGGGACTGCCATAGTACACCAGTCAGTCATGTGATATATCACTTTTGAGTGCCCTGACTTATAAGGTCATAACTGTCATTAATGAGGACTGTCTATATAAAGCAGAACTAATCCAATCTAGTCATGAATTAATTTTCAATTATATCATGTAAGAGAAACTCACCAGAACCACATTTTTCCAAAATTAATGTGAGATTATATGGGGCAACAGGCTGTGAATACCAATTGCCAGATCATGAAGTATTCTCATTTATTTGGGATCAGACAATATCTCACAATGTGGTAAGTGAACCTTAACATTATGGTTCTAATTTGTTTGATTTTGGAATAATATTTAATCACTACTTCATACTTACCTCTCAAGGGTACAAGTTCCAGGATGGCTAACAGAACGTTTCATCTAAAAAGTAATATAAGTAATAAAGCAGGTTATTATAGATTTTGAAATACTAATTGTTTCTTAGTCTATTTCTAATGAAATATTGTTTTAAAATATGTATTTAGAATGTTTTTTCAGAATGTGCAGGGAGGAACATGCATTATATAAACATAAATGACATGGCATTTATAACATCATCATTTTAAAAAACAGTAAGGAGATCTTGAAGCATTATTTTTAAGTAAATGAGGATTAATAGGCTAGTATTAGACTCTGTGCTTCAGAGGTTACTAGGTCTACAGAAGAAACCATTGGTGCTTGGAAGGGAATAGAACAGTTTAGGGCTGGGAATAGTCAGCCATGGAGGTCCTCAATTTCCCTTAAACTCCATAGGTTATCTTGTTTTTTTGCTCATAGACAAATATTATGGAGTTTATTGGGCAGTAAAAGTATGAAGTAATATCCCCCCCCCAACAAGCAAGATTGTTATCAGAAGTACATTTCTAAAATAAGGCATTTAAGAATAGGCAAGTTTTCCTGAGAAGGTTTGAGACTTTCTTAACTTTAGGCAGAGGCCTAGCCTGGTGACCTGAACAAGGACAGCACCGAGGAACTGTATGCTAGCTTATCCCCTACTGCTCCCTCCCAAAGTCCCCCAAATCTTTAAGAATGTTTGACATTAAAAAATATCCAACCATTTGTACAGGTGAAGGAGACACAGGAGAAACTAAAGGATCAGGATGAGGCAATGGAAACATCTCTGGCTTAAATTTGGCATTTGCTATTTTCACACATTCTTCAAGTGTAGTGATAAACGTGTCACAGGTGGCACTGAGCAAGGAAGAAGCTTCATTCATATTCTGAAAACAAAAGGAAAGAGCAGATATTGAAAACTCTTAGAGCAAAGTGTTTCTTAGCAAAACGTTTCACCAATTTAACTGTAATTTAATTACGGACCAGAAATTGTAAGTGCTGGTTTGTAGGGACTTAACTTACTTTGATGAACACCAAACATTTTTCTAATGTCTGGGTGGGGTGCAGATGTTGACTGTACCACCTCAGACATTTTTGTTCTGGTAAACTTTATGATGTGATAAAAAGTTATTAAATATTTAAAAAGAGAAAGAAAAAAGGCAGCTTTCCAGTTGTTGGCAAACTGGAGAAGCCCCAGCCAACATATTCATTATCAATACAGGAGCACATGAACAGTGCAATGAGCTAAAGGGCCTCTAACATTAACTCTGTGAGTCAATGTTTATGTTTCTTGCAAGTGAACCTGAAATGCATCCCCTGAACAAGAGATGGCAGATTTTATTTCTCTTTTCCATTGCAGCAGGGAAGGCATTCCCCCCTTGCTTTGATATAAAAGATTGCAAAAGCAATTATTCAGGATTGTAACACAACAAATAATTAACCTTACAGAGAAAATCGAAGAATTGTTAACCTCCATCTCCTGAGAACAAAGATCTCTCAATTTGTTAAATACAAATTTAATGCCTTTCATGCTTTGGAAATGGATTTTGACTGCAGCAGGCAACTATGCAAAAAGAGGCTCGAAGAGCTACTGGCTTTTACATTTACACAAATGAAACAACATAACAATTTATTATTTGTGATTTTTATAAAATGTAAAGACTGATTCTAAAATCACTATTTCTTAAAGATGTATTCTAAATTGGGCCTGGGGCCTGTATTTTTTACTTCCTTCCATTTTACATTCAACTGAAAGTGGATTTATATTATGGGGCTGCCAAGATTCTGATGATTTTAGATTTCTAACAGGTAATAGCTTTATTTCAAAACAGGCAGAAGCAAATAGTTATTATTTCTTTGGATGCTGAGAAAGGTTTTATAAGGAGGGAAGCAAATGGACTCCACAAAAGTCTGGATATTCATATCTTAATGGTTAAGAATGGTATGGTTATGTAGGTACATTTATTGAGCAACTAGAACATATTCTAATAGTGTATTTTCTTTTTTGAATCTACAACACAAAATCTCAACATAAATTACATATATGTGTGTGTGTGTGTGTGTGTGTGTGTGTGTGTTTCGTTGTGAGGAGACTTGGTTGCCACTTCCTTTTTGCCTTTCAGCTCATCTCTAGAGTCTATCCAGGCAGAAAGTTTTATACGACCCTCATTGTGTCGT
>JANHFL010002436.1:111523-123039 GCA_032468155.1 Oxyrhabdium leporinum | reverse complement strand
AGCTCTGACTGGATGGTAGGGAATGGAAGGGTTTAGACTCCTTGCAGACAGCTGATCATTCACATTCTTTTAGAGAGTCATTGAGGCCACTTGGAGGTTTATCTGTGTCCTCAGGGTCACTTGACTAGTGCAAATGTATGTGGAGCCTTCATTCAGTTGAACTGAGATTTATACTCCTTGTAGACAGCTGGTCATTTGCATTCTTTTAGAGTCATTAAGGCCACCTGGAGGTTTATCTGGGTGGTGTTTATTTATGGTATTTCCCACCATCCAGTCAGAGCTGAAGAAGCTTCTTAGATGGGAAGCAAATGTCTTCAAAGAATAACCAGAACGCCCAGCTCCCTCTTGAAAAAGCATCTTTGGGACAACCATGACCTGGAGGACTGAGAATCTCCAGAGACATTCCACAAAGGTTCCACACCCACTTGCACTATTCAGGTGACCCTTATCGGGGCACAGATAAACCTCCAAGTGGCCTCGATGACCCTCATAAAGAGTGCTAACAACCAGATGACTGCAAAGCATATCAATCTTTCCATTCTCCATCATTCAGTCAGAACTGAAGAAGCTTCCTGGATGAGAAGCAAAACATGTTCAAGGAAAACAAAGAAAGTCTAGTTGCCTTTTGAAAAAAGCTCCTTTGGGATGGGACCTCAAAGGTACCTGTAGAAGCTGTGTACTGATGTCCTGAGTACTGGGCCTTGTTCCTCAAAATATCAATCACTTTCTCCCAATCATTTCTGAGTACACTGTCTCTTCTATTTACAGTAATCGCTGCCTAATTGATCGTATGGTTCCCTGTCCCAAACATTTTAATAGTTGCTTAATGTCAAGCTTTCTGTAACTCATTGACATAAATAGCAGGCATGTGAAGCCGCTTGATATTATATAACCATTCCTAATTATTATTATTTTTCCATTTAATGTCCAAAAGCTGGAAATAATTTTCATCAGCTTTTGCTCAGGTGCAAGGCTCAGATTCCAAGGTTTTGCAAGTCTGAAAGGGATGAGCCAGCTTCATCCTAAAATTCTAGGCAAGACTTACACATGCTTTTCCTCACACACACCCAAAAAAAACCCCCTTGACTTTAAAAGCTTTGGGAGACTCTTAAGTCATTATTTCCCTATCTGCTGCCTTTTATGAGTATGTACCCCATAGCAGTAAACGAAGCAGAATCAATAACATCCACTGAAATTTGAACTCTGCTTCACCTTTTGAGTTGGCTGTTCCTTGCAATGCAATAACTACACTCAGATGTGAATACAATTTCTGGGCCTTATTTATGAGTGGCTGAGAATGTTCTCAGTCTGTGAGGATGTTAATAGCATAGCAACTCTAGAGCGGAAATAGAAGAACAATGTCATAACTGCAATTTTGCTGAAACTCCCAGCATGCAAGTAAGGGAGAAAATGTGGATTACTCTTCGTTAGAATAGCATGACTTTCTGCATAAGCAATGGCACTTCCATTGAAATAACAGAATAAGAGAGCTGGAAGGGACCTTGGAGGTCTTCTGGTCAACCCCCCTGCTCAAGCAGGAGACCCTATACCATTCCAGACAAGTGGTTGTCCAGATTTTTCTTAGAAGCCTCCAGTGATGGAGCACCCACAACTTCTGAAGGCAAGCCATTGCATTGGTTTATTGTTCTCACTGTCAGGAGATTTCTCCTTAGCTTTGGGTTGCTTCCCTCCTTGGTTAGTTTCCATCCATTGTTTCTTGCCTTGCCTTTGGAAAATAGGTTGTCCCCCCTCTTCTTTGTGGCAGCCGCTCAAATATTGGACCATTGCTATCATGTCACCTCTTTTTGGAGCAGTAACAGGCTGGCTCAGCTATTTCGGGAGATAATACTCACTTGATTCCTGGACCAAAAAATTATTAATCTTTGGTCTGACTCACTCAGAATTTCAATGGTAGTTAGATTCTGAATAATCAAGAGTTTTTTTTCCTCTCTGAAGTAGCTCTTTTTCATTATTCCAACGTTCAACCAAGTTCTCATCAAAGTGCCTCTTTAAAAAAACAAAACAACAACAAAAAATATCCGAGCTTCTTTTGCAAATTTACAAGTTTGCAATTGAAAGGCAACTAGAGGAATTCAACCCTCAAGAATGTAGCATTCCACCAGGGTATCTAGAAACATGCTACATTTTGAAACTGTCTTTTTAGATTCATTAAATTCCTACAAGAAAAACGCATCTATCCCCCAACATGAATATGGTGGACACTTCTAAACTGCAGTTCTCCTGTACATCCTTTCATCCATCCTTTCATCCATCTATCCATACATCCATGCATACATACAATCAGAAATGAGCTGGAAGAAAAAAGGAAGTCTTCTACTCCAACTTCCTGCTTAAGCAGGAGACTCCGTACCATTTCATAGAGGTGATTGTCCAGTCTCTTCTTAAAAATCTCCAGTGATGGAGCACCCATAACTTCTGAAGGCAAGCCATTCCACTGGTTGATTGTTCTCACCGTTAAGAAATGTCTCCTTTAATTCCAGGTTGCTATCTAGACACGCTAATATTTCTCGAATATTTTTTGGGGGGGAATAACCTGGCTAGTTATCAAAAGCACTGGGCATTTCACTGAATGAGTCACAATTATTACGGTATGACAAATTACACAATGGTTGGAAAGGAATATGATGTATTGTGTTCCCAACATTGCAAAATAAAACCTGAGTTTGTTAGCCTTGGGCAGTTCACTTTGGACATTGGTAAATTGAATAAAAAATGCTATACATGAGGACACCCACACAAATGTACCCTCACAAGGTCAGGCCAATGTGGGAGAATCCAGTCAGCCTTGGATATAATATCCCCTCGTATTTCTACTGCGAGCAGAAAAATAACTTGAACTGCCCTGCCTTTATGGAGAGATTTTTTTAAAAAAACGTAAGAAAGAAGAACTATTAGACTACAAGGGAGTTTCACCACCTTTTCCTGCCTACATAAATATTATCTGAAGCAGTGCAGCGTGGAAACAGTTACTTTATTGTTGTTAACGGACCAGGAAAACTTATGGATGCAGCTGCCCACAGCAAGCCAGTATTCTTCTGAGTTGTGTTTGGATTGCATACGTTTTATAAATGTGGCTTTTATCTTTTCTTTCTTTTCTGTTTCTTTCTTTTTTTTCCCCTCCCAAATCTGTGACAACAAAATAACCAGCTGATTGATACTTGAAATTGAATAGAGGATTAAGCCTACCCTAACCGACCATCCACCGGGCTCATGCGTAGTTAAAAGTACAGCTGAAAACAACAGAGAGAGAGAGAGAGAGAGAGAAAAATATGATGAATCATTTCAAGAGATTTCTGTGGCATGAAGTGGAAGCCAAGGATTCAACAAAGTGAATGAATATTCAGATGTGACTTGTGAATTTGAAAAGCACCATCTGTTCCCAGTCCAGTGAAAAGTAAGCACCCCCCCCTCCCCATTTCTGTCATCTTCCATTTTGAAATGTTTGGATGGACCTTAAACATAACACCTGCCCCTCAGACAGAAACCCACCTACCCAATCCCAGACACACAGACCTGAAGAACACACACAAAAATTGTGAGTTAAAATAAAGTACAATTTTTGTTGTTGTCATTTTCTAGCCAACTGCCAAGAGAAGTCATTTTCTTCTTCTTCTGAAAGACGAGCCCTTAAATCAACTCTCTCCATTCTGCTTTCCGTTCCAGTTTGAATAATCAGGGGAGAAAAACCAACTCTTGAATTTTTAAACAAAAGCTTTAATTTTTAAAGATTAACATTTCTGCTCTGATTGCTTAAACAGACACAGAAGCCAGATGAAAATTGGCTCTATGTTATATCTTCCATTCTTATGATCCTGTAGTGGTAAGAGAGCAATGTAATTCAAGAGACGGCTGCCACAAGCTGTTAGTTCAGAAACGCCAATTGTAAATAAACAGTTCATTTTTAAAGCTCAATTCAAAGTCAGAATATGGGGAGACGGGTTTTATTGCTTCTTCTTATTATTCTTTTTTTTTTATCCACCGCAATGTGCCAACTGCTAGAAGCTGTGAAGCAGGAACGAGCCTACTTCTCTTTTGTAGCCCTTGCGTTGCTTTCAAATATAAAATCAAGCACCTTCCACTAAGCACACATAGAAGTTTAGTTTTTTTTCTAAGCTGTGTAGCTATTATAAAATCAGATCTCCTTCAAGTCAAGGTTGACTCTTTGTGACTTCGTGGTAATGATCTGCCATGAATTTCTTGTGAGCTACACAGCTCAATATGGAGATGGGAGCTCTGTGGCTTTAGGACAGGGGTGTCAAACTCAAGGCCCATGGGCCAGATGTGGCCCGCAGGTGCTTAGATCAGGCCCATGGGGCCGCCCTGGAAACAGTGAAGGACCGGCCCACGGTACCTCTGCCAGCAAAAGGAGGCTCTCCCAGCTGAAAATGGAGCCTGGGGGGGTCGCTCGGGCCACCAGAGATGCCCCAGACATGAGTGACATCGACCTGGTCATGCCCACTTGGCCATGCCCTCCCCAGCCTCCTGAGGTCAAACATAACCCTGATCTGACCCCCAATGAAATTGAGTTTGACACCCCTGTTCTAGGACAATGGAAGAGCAAATAGCTTCCAAAGATAAATTGTTTGACCAGTGCTTTGAAAATGACACTTTAATCCTTGGTATTCATTACTAAACCTTACTAAAACAATTTCAGTTTACATGAAAAGTGAACCATATTCCAACTACCTAGAATTTCTGCTATACGTTTGGCTAAAAAAATATGATAAGCTTGATTTGGCAATTCAATGTGAACCGATCCTAGCTTCCCAATCAATAATCAAATTGCTTTGAACATTGTGGTGGATATATTTTGATGTGAGCTTAATCAAGAAAAGTACAGAAGCAGAGCCCAGTTGGACAGAAAATTCTCTGCAGACTGGAGGCCCTATCATTTTGCTCGGTTGGTTGAATCACAAGCATTTGTTTTCAGTCCGTAGATTCTCAAAATGGTTTTGAGGGCCAGTTTGTTGGATATCAGGGTTGGGGAACATTTGATCCATGATTAACTCCAGATATCATCAGCTAATATAGTCAGATATAGGAGATGATTATAGTTGTTACCAAGCAATGCCTGGTGAGTCACACAAAACTCATTGTACTCCAAGAGAGAAGAGTTAATTTTCCATGTCCCTATCAAAAGATGAACAGTGAATGAAGACTTCATAAGTCATCTTATGATGAATGAAGACATCACAAAATAGAAGGATTTCTTGATATAAAGGATGCCACAGTTCACTGAAAGTGAAATAGCACTAAACATTGTCCAAAATAGTTTGGACAATGATGTTAAAAGTGGTGGCTGGTAGCTGGACAATAAAAAAAAGGAAGAAGGTTAGAAGAGAGACAGTTTTGAATTATGGGTTTAGAGAATACAGCTAAGAGAACCAGGGACTTCAAGGGCAACTAATCAATCAATCCTGCACCAAATAAAGACTGACAGCTTCCTTGGAGCAATAATCAGCAACTCACCACATATTCTGAACACATCGCGTTGTCGGGCAGTTCCAGGCGGCGGGAATTGGCAGCGATCAGCACAGAGTCCAAAAATGGGGCGTGCGGAGGCTGAAAATAGGACGCGCGGAGGCCAAAAACACGATGCGTGTGGAGGCAGCAATTGGCAGCGATGTGCTTGGCGATCCCTGCAGCCTTGAAGGGGCTGAAAACGCAAGGCACAGAGGCCAACAACGCGAGGCACGAAGGCGGCAATGGTCTGTGGCAATCCCTGCAGCTGACTGGGGGTATTCCGAGAGGTTGATCCACCCACCAATCAGCTGCTTGTACTGAATCAGGCTGCAATAAGGCGCTGAAGCTGACCAGGCCGTTTGCTATTTGCTACAAGGACTCTAGCCAGATGAATACCGATGGATGCTGGCAGGTAGAGGCAGATTTATTTATTTTTTATTTTTTTCTTGTTTTCCTCCCCCAAAAACTAAGGTACATCTTATACTCTGAAAAATACGGTAATTCCACACAAGGGAAGGCATCAAACTTTCTTCTCTCATGGAATGTTTTTGAGTAAATTAAGAGTGGGAAGCAATAAGATGTTTCCTCTACATTGCAAATCTCCCACTAAGTATGGATATCAAAGATGGATACATCCAGATCATGTTTTCTTTTCTTTTCTTTTTTATTTTTACTATATATAGTGGAACTGTATAGCCTAGTGTACTGTATTCTCAAAGGGGCGTTTTCAAAAACCTGGATGACTGAGAATCTCCACAGACATTTAGGCCACATTTAGGCCAGTGTATTATTCCCACATCTCGGAATAAGTTGATTTTAAAAATGTGAATATATTCATGTATTTTAGATGTGTTCTTCATCAAGTTGTCCCAGGGCAGTATATAACATATTGAAATAATGAAAACAGTATTTTAAAAAAATATGTAGGGTTGTATGCAAATTTGCTTACAAACTTCATTCACACTTGACATACAGTATGTTTCATCATTTTGTGCAAGTATATGCAGGGAGATTATGCATATGTAATTGTATTTGTATATGTATATGTGTGTGTACAAAATTAAAAAAAAAGATTTGTACTAAATCATGCACTAAATTAGCACTGGAATTGATTTAACAATTAAGAGCATACTGTTACAGACTGAGAAGAGAGTTATAAAGGGCTTATTTTGTCTTATGCTAAAATATAAATTAACTTAATTTTACTGTAATATAGCAGTCAACTTCCATATATTAAATCATGAATAATTAGAAATCATGATGCATCAACTTTTACTGGGCCAAATAAAATCCCTTCCTCCCATCGCCCCATGAGTAGCTGTTTAAACTCTGTTTTTATAGCAGAAATGTGAATGCTTTCTGTTTCAAATGTTGCATATTTGTTAAAGTAAGTGAATACAAAAACAACACTTTGCAATGTGTGTGTGTGTGTGTATAAATGTATACCTTTTTAAAACATACAATATCTTTGGTATGCAAACACTACTTTTTTCAAAGAGGCCTTTGAGATAGCCTTCAGGATCTGTGTAGAAAACACTCAGGAGAAGTCTATTTTCAGTTAAATCAATTAGATCTCTTGAGAATGTGAGATAAGGAGGAATTCAATAGAAATGCAATGTATTTGATTTACAACAAACAATTTTATCCTCTTAAGACTGTATCTTACCCTCAGTATTCTGCTCTATGAAATCCACTCTATCATAACCTAAGGATATTAAAAAGAAGAAAGAAAAGTTGTAGGTTGGTTTTGTTTTCATTTTAAGAATTACAACATTAAACAACAACAACACATTTGTTAGATGTTTTGCTTCCAGGGATCACCTCCTCATCTCTATCTAGTCATCATTGATTTGGGTGACTGTTCATCTACCCAAGCAAAGTTTATTTAAGAACCTCAGACTATATCATCATTATGCCTAAGTCAACACAAACGTTAGCACATGTAATAGATACTACAATTTAGAACAATTGGCACTGTAATTGTATATTACCATGTGAAATTTCAACATTACAATACTCTAAATTAGCCACACAAGCTGCCCTTTAAGTAACTGAAGCAGAATATTGTCTAATGCAGCACTAATATAAATTGTATCAGGTCACCCCCTTTTAACAAAATGAAAAAAAAAAGTGCCATTCTATTAAGGGTTTTTCTATCAACTACCAAGAAGTACATTTGCACCTGAGGAAATAGTATTTCTGATTGCTGGAAGACAATCCCAAGTTATTTGAAAGAGAAACTCTAGCTGTGAAATAAAGCATGACAAAGCATGTTTTTTCTTGGATAGATCGTGTTAGTACCGTTTTATAAAGCCTGAGTAAGGCCACACCTGGAATACTGCATCCAGGTTTGGTCATCACATTACAAAAATATGTTGAGATGCATATATGCAAAGAAGAGCAACTAAGATGACTAAAGGCCTAGAGACAAAAACATATGAAGAGCAGTTGCAGGAATTGAGTATGGCCGGTCTAGAGAAAAGAAGGACTAGGGGTGACATGATAGCAGCATTCCAGGATTTGAGGGGCTGCAACAAAGAAAAGGGGGGTCAACTTATTTTCCAAAGCACCAGAAGGCAAGACAAGAAACAATGGATCGAAATTTTGCAAGGGGAGAAGCAACCTGTAGTTAAGGAGAAATTTCCTGACAGAACAATTAATCAATTGAATGAATTGCCTTCAGAAGGTGAGGGTGCTTCATCACTGGAGGTTTTTAAGAAGAGACTGGATAGCCACTTGTATGAAATGGTATAGGGTCTCCTGATTGAGCAGGGGATTGGATTAAAAGACCTCCAGGGTCTCTTTCAGCTCTATTCTGATTGTTATTCTGATTGATTGATTGATCTATTGAGATTGTGTCACTAGGAATTGTAAATCCATAGAGACTTCAGTGGTGTATGTTTGTTCCTTTGTATGCTGATGAACTCTCTTAGATCTTTCAATGAACATTATGAGCATCCAGTGGTTTTAAATCTCAGTGTCAGCCTTGGGAGCCATATTTATAGAAGGCCTCTGCGGCTGCCACAATTAGTAACTGGGAAAATGGAAGGGGGGTATTTACACCGAGCTGGGGAAAGTAGATAGATACAACATTGTTCCCCAGAGAGTCAAGGACATGTCAACCTGCACCTAGAGGAGTGGAAGAAGGAAGGATTTTGATTGGGATGGAGTTGGATTGAACCATGTGATCATGGATGGAGGCAGGAAGGTGGATCTTTGAATTTCTCTTGGGGAGGGAAAATCCTGTAACTTTCAGATTCAGTTTTTTCCCCAGATGTGCCAATATAATTTCTTCAATAAATTCTTATTTGGATGAACTTTGTTTCCGAGTGCTGAATGGACAATGGGGAGTTTCATTGGAATGCTGACACTCATTTTAATTCTGGGAGGAAGCCCATGATTAATCCTGGATAGTCTTAATATTCAGACACATTTGCATGGATTACTTTGGGGTCTGGACCCCATCCTAAAAAGAACAGTAGTTCTTTCGAAACTGATAACATATGTTCTCTGTTAATGTCCATTTAGAATTTTAGCAGAAGCGTTTGATATCACTTGGGATGAGCCCTAGAATTATCCCTAATCTTCTGCTCTCAGAGATATGAACTCAATTCAAGAGATGTAAAGGCTATAATTCTGAAATAATCAAAATAATCTTCTCCATATTGTTTCAGATTAGGGGGAATGGATTTCAGTTTATTCGCCCTTCTCCAACAAACACTCTGAGGAAAATCAACACATAAAGGAAACTGGATAATTAAGTACCCTGACAGTCGAAGAAATCCCAAAGGCTTTTTTTTACGTATCTGTTCAGTATAATAAGGAACCTTCTCAAATGGTAAGAGACAGAACAAAAATTAATTTTACTGTGCATTGTAGGCCTATCTTTAACATTTGTATGTGCAGTATTGCTGGGATTAGGTAAGGAAGGCAAGATGTTGATTATTCTTTATGCTTTTATTGGCATATGATTGGCTACATGCTACTGAAACCCAAATCCGATTCGAAATATTGATTCAAATCATCAAGACAAGTTGATTCAAAATAGTCAATTCTGTTCAAGGAATGAAATTGATTTGACATCAGTCATCCATTTAATTAAAATGTTGTGCACAAACAGATATGAAGGCCCCAAATTTGATGTCATGCATTCAATCATCATGGTAATTCAGTCAGGAGATTCAGTTTGAAGTTTTTGGGGTTATTTAAAAAAAAAAAAACTGAATTGCCTTAAATAGTGATAGCAAGAGAACTTAGACTTATATACCACTTCACAGTGCTTTACAGCCATTTGTAAGGGGTTTACAGAGTCAGCATCTTGCCACCAACAATCTCGGTCCTCATTTTACAGACCTCAGAAGGATGGAAAGCTGAGTCATCCTCAAGCCTGATTAAAACTGAATCTTTGAATCAAAGCTTTGCATACCTCCATTTGAGAGCATTGAAGACAAATGTTTGGTGTTTTCTTTTTTCCCCTTTGACACAGGAAAGGTGCAATATTTTAAATGTCTTATCTTTAAGACACCTTGAAATTACTTATCAATAAAGGAGAATATTTGTAGCTCAGGGTTGAAATGAGGCGTCTTGGTGCTCTCTGAGCTGGCTTGTTTTGCAGATGTTTCATTACCCCACTAGATAACATCATCAGCGTTAGTAAGGAGTGCTGTTTGCTGTGAGTCTATATTCTGGTTGCTTGCCTGTCTGTGTGGGTGGGGAAGGTCTTACGAGATCCTTTGGTTGGGCTGTTTACTGACAGCTCTTTGGCAATTTCTTGATTGGGGTATGATTGATTGTTGGTCTGAAGTTGACCTTGGAATTAATCTATGCTGATCTGGGCGCTGATTACTAGTGGAGAGGTTCTGGAGTCCTTTCATTCTCTTTTGGGCTGGTTGATAGTCTCTTTTGCATAGACTATAGATGTTGTTAACATCTATGTCAGCGTTCCAAGTAATGCACCGATAGAAAGCAGAATTCTGAGGCAGGGAATTCATCAAAGAACAATTTACTGGATGCATCATATTGGCACAACTAGCGAAAGCCAACTCTGAAATTTCCCGTGGCTTTCACCTAATTAAAAGTAAAACTTTCCCCTTCCACCCAAAGTCACTGGTCAGGCTGTCCAATCCAGGTGCTGGGTGGTTGCTTGGTTACTTCACTCCTCCTCCGGCCAGCCACCTGTGAGAATGTCCTTGGTTCCCACAGGAAAACTTTATTGTTTGGGCTACAAAACCCCATCTAGATATTTCTCCCTTCCCTCTGTTGGGTGGCAACCCTGAAGCCTCAAGATGGCCTCAGCCTAGTTCACTTCAGGGTTGACAGTTTATGTGTCTGTTGATGATTGATTTGTAAAAATAAAATAGAATATATGAGTTCCAAGATATTATGAACCAACAGTATATATATAGCTCAGTGATGTATAAATAAAGGTTTTTATGTGCCTGATTTATGCTAATTCTTTCACTAAGCAAGTTATGGGCATCTACCAGTAGCTTCAAAGGTGTCTTCCCTTCTGTCTATTCTGTAGACAAGCAAATGCATGAAAAGAAGTAATAGAAATATCATTTGCTACATTTTGCGGAAATATAAAAAGAAGCAACGGATAATTAAGGCTTCCATTCTATTGTTGCTAATTTAAATCCAGGATATAATAAACTTTGTAGGACTTAATTCCACAGTAAACCTTCCTGTAGGATGAAGCCAATTGGATTTCTATACCTTGTTGATTTCAGTTATTTCACAAATTACAGATTGAGCAATCAAGATATCCAAGATTCCGTGGTTTCATGAATTTACTCATCAAGAGTAAATATGCATATAATCACAGATAAATAATTCAGTTGAACTGAGAATTTAGTTCTGAATTTGGACTTTTGGAAAGTTTTCATTTCCTTGACACTCAAACTGGTAAAAGAGGAAGGAAGGAAGGAAGGAAGGAAGGAAGGAAGGAAGGAAGGAAGGAACAGGAGAAGAAGAAGAAGAAGAAGAAGAAGAAGAAGAAGAAGAAGAAGAAGAAGAAGAAGAAGAAGAAGAAG
>JANHFL010002436.1:5917-30891 GCA_032468155.1 Oxyrhabdium leporinum | reverse complement strand
TGTGAAATACAAGGGGGAAGAGAAAAAGAAAGAAAAGGGGGCATTGACTTCCAACTCTTCCTAGCACAGTACAAGATTGAATATACTCCAACCTCAACTTTTTGCTTTTGCATATTGATATATAACTAGCCATTTCTATAACACCAAATCTTTCTAATCAACAAAACCAAAATCAGAGTTTCATTTTTTTCCCTTCACATGCACGAATTCCAGAAGTGATATTCAAATAAGAACATATTTTCCTCTTTAAATAAAATATTTAGTTTAACTATTCCTGCTTTATCTCCCTTCCTACAGAAATAGTATGTATTTCTATTTACACCTAGTAATCTTTGTGAACTGTCCCCATTTTTATTTACAAAATGTATTGCATGCTTTCAAATTCTTTGGCCTTACTGAAAGATGCGTGTGAGAGAGAGAGAAAGTTTACCTCAGTGAAGTAAATGATATTCTTAAAGAGTCTGTGGAAAACTTTTCCTGGGTTTCTTAGTGTTTTGTTTTGTTTTGTTTTGTTTTGCTTCCAAATTTAAGGACGTTTTCTTATTATTCAAGTTTGATCTTAGACGAAGAAGAGGATCCGTATCAGGGGGATTTGTCACAGGGAAGATCTGTTTGCCTTGTTCTTTGGATTTCTCCTTCCCTTGTATTACTTTATGAAAGGGAAGCAACATTTTATTTTTACCTTTAAATAACTGCTGCCAGCCTTTTCCTTCAGGCTTTCTCAACCTAAGGAAAATGGACATGCTTGTGAAACAGCTAGGTATCAATTCAGACAAAATTCATTTTAAAATGATGTAATCCCTCCTCTCTCTCTCTCTCTCTCTCTCTCTCTCTCTCAAAGTAGAAATTTGATATGGTGGAGCAGGCAGATGAAGACTTTAATGATCGGTTCTCAACAATAGTTTGCTTTTAAAATATTCTTTCAAATGGCATTGTATTGCCCTCTTAATTAAAGGAATGATTTGGGGATTCTCGGGTGACTTTCTTGCTTCTTGGAAAGACTACAACTCTTAATAAAAAGTCTTATCTGTCTTGTTTGATGTATCCATGGCAACAGAAAGAGTATCCACAAAGCCATACTCTGCTAAAAACTAATGCCTGTGATTTTTGATCCTTTAAGAACTACTCCCTAATACGAGAAATCTATCAAGGCACCCGTACCTCCCTAAACCTTAAAAGAAAGTCTTTTTAAACCACCATGAGGATTCACAGGGAACCATTCTGAGTTCTGAAAACAGAGCTAAGTGGAAATTAATATGGTACTAATCTTATTTTTTTTTTCATGCAAGGTGATCAAAGAACAGCAGCTTCCTATCCGAGTTTAGGCATTTTTCAAGAATCTATCAGTGCCGAGAAATTTCAGTGATCTTAGGATGTTAGAATTGGGGCGCTAGAAACTATTCAAAGGATGCTTTTGTGAAAGGTAGCAGGGATTAGGAAATCTGGCAGGCATTTTATTCTGAAGTCCTTGGTGCTCTTTGAGACATTTCATTACCCAACTAGGTAACATCATCACTGCTGGCAGAAACTGATGATGTTCCCTAGTTGGGTAATGAAATGTCTGCAAGAAAACAACCAAGTTCAGAGAACACCAAGGACTTGACAGTTCATCCCCAAACTACACACATTCTCCTTTACTGAAGGTATTTTATTGTTTCAGCATCCCTTGATCCATCTTGCTGGGCAGCATTGAAGAAAATGTTGGTGCATTTGCTTAATAATAATAATAATAATAATAATAATAATAATAATAATAATAATAATAATAATAATAATAATAATAATAATAATAAACAACCATGGTTTACTTTTTTTAGAGGAAATAATTTTCCTCTAATTGGCACTTCCTTTCTTTTCTCTTTAATGCAGTGGTATTTTCCCACTTATTTTTTTTCTCTCTCTCTATCTCCAAAACAGAAGCAAGTAAATAGAGTATGAATTCAGATGTCTTTTAAGATTTGCAACTCTATTTGTACAACAATTTCTATTAAAATAGTTCTGTAAATGTTGTGCTTTCCTTTGGGAAACTCCTGAATAGATGATTTAAAGATTGTTATTCTCTTTCTTTCTCTTCTTGTTAGATTAGTTTTCTCCATAGAGAGCAAACTCTAAGGAAGAAAAGAAACTCTAAGAAAACTAAACTCGGGGCAATTGTTACAATTTATTCTCGATTAACCCTTACTAACTTCAAAGGAAGTCATATCCAACTATACCCTTGGAAAGTGGTCTAAAAACCAAAACTTAAATCATTTCCGGAAAGACTCTGTTTGTCTCTTTTATCCTTTCTCTGCTCTTCCACCGTGTTCTGCAAGAGAAAGATTATTCTTTTAAAAGGAATCAATAACTTTTAATTAGCTCTCTATAGCAATTCATAAATTCGAGCAATTACTTTTTACTGAGGAACTTGTTAGTACAGGAAACTTGGTGACCTGAGTCTCTTAATACTTAAATGCCATAATTATATCGAGCACAAATTCATTCTCAGAATAAAGTCAATAGAAGTGCTAAAATAGACATTGTTCGCTCTCTTGAGTGATGGCAGCATCTTTAGATGAGAATTGGAAAATAACTTTTTTTTAAATTACTTTCAGGATCCGTATTAAATACAGGTAGTTCTCAACTCCCAACAGTTCATTTAGTGACTGTTCAAAGTTCCAACGGCATTGGGAAAAAAAAGGGACTTATGACCGTTTTTCACACATGCCCATTGCAGCATCCCCGTGGTCACCTGATCAAAATCCAGACACCTGGCAACTGACTCATAGTTATGACGGTTGCAGTATCCCCTTTTGTGAGCTTCTGACATGCAGAGTCAATGGGAAAGCCAGATTCACTTAACAACACTTAACAGATGCAGAGATTCACTTAACAAATGCAGGAAGAAAGGGCGTAAATTGGGGCAAAGCTCGCTTAACAAATGTCTCGCTTAGCAATGGAAATTTTGGGCTCAGTTGTGGTCTGCAATGGTGTCTTTTGTTGTTGTATTTTTTTAAAAAAAAACACAATCTATAGTTTGCTTTTGGGTTATACTATTTATACAGTGACAAGACGTCTCAACACTTCAGCACAAAATAAACAATTATGCAAAACAAATCTTGACTTTTTTTAAAAAAAATAAATAAATCAGAACCAGATGCTGGTTAGCCAATTGATCATCATATGTCCATTGATTAAGGAACAGAACCTCAATGGAGTGGCGTATATGTAAACACAGATAGGTATCTTGAGTAAAGCCAAGCATTGTGCGCCCCTCCCCCTGGGCTGCCAGAGGAAATGGCAGCAGACTGGGACGTGAGGAGGTTGAGGAGGAACTTGGGCCAGTCCTGGAGTCTGGGGAAGGCCCTGATGGATGCTCTGTGTCGGAAAGCAGAGATGGGGCCAGGGACATCCGGCATTTCCCTGCCTACAGAGTCGGACATAAGTGGGGAAGAAGAACAGCTGGGGCCTGTTCCCGATGTGAGTATGTGCAGAGCTGTCAGGAGAGGAGAATAACTGAGGACCAGGAGCTGACTCAGGAAGAAAGGCATACATGGACACTGAATGGACCCTCCCTGGCTGGGGAATAAATAGAAGCAAAAGGGGAGTGGCGTCATAGGAGGCAACCGTTCGGATTTCTTTTGGAAGATTTGCTCATCGTGGTTCATGTCTCAGTGACTGCTTGAGAGAGTTTAATTTACAGCTTTGCGACTGGAAGCTCCCGGCCTGTCAATTATCCAAGGAACTGATAAGGTATGTACTTCAGTTAACCCTTGGAAGGATTATTGCAGGGACTTTTCCATGTGTGAATGCCATGAATTCACAGTAACTAAATAAAGGAGTTTTTTTCGGGACAAGGAGTCTGCTTCTTGGTTCTGCTAAGCTTGGGTCAGAACACCAGGTTGATTTTAGACAGATGATGTTAACCAGTATCAATCACAATGGCCCTAATTTAACAGTTCATTTACTGATTATATATATATAATACATAGGGAATATTCAGACATGCATTGTCCTCCTCCATCCTTCAACTCGAATCTAGGAAATAATGAAATACGCCCTGTAAGGATGAAAGATGAGAACCAAACAAGACAGACTTGAATCATCTTAGAAGGCTGGTTCAAATCTGCTTCAATTAGTTTATGTATTAAGAGTTCTTCCATATCAAGCAGTTCAGTTCACCTGCTTAGTCACTTGACTGTTAACTGGTTTGCAGTAAACCTTAATTCTCAGTTTTGGCTTCTTGAGAAAGCAATTAAGTTCCTAAATGGAGAGTTGGATACTGTAAGCAAGCTGGAAGCCAAACTGCAAATGTTCTCATTGCAATCAAACTCAAAACATGGAGAATTCCAGCGTATTTTCTTTAGCGTCCTGACTTCCAAATTCTCTATTTCGGTGGCGATAACTACCACAAGGAGGATAGGAGGCAAGCAAAAGATTTTTTGAAATGAATAGAGAACAGATCTGGGAAGTTCCTGATGCTGGGAAAAAAAACAACAACAACATATACCTGAAAAGTGTTCTGGATCAGTCCGGAAGCCCACCTCCTGCAAAAGTTTTTGTCACACCATGATTACATTTGGGTTGCTCACAAGTGAGAATTCCCAGCAATGAGTATCAAAGATACGATGCCTAAGATTTAGGAGGCAGTGGGCCACCTTCAATATTGGTAGTCACTTTTGATTCCCACCATGGTTGCAGAAGTTGATGGAGTTGGCTGAAAGGGCAAAACTGACTGCTTTGATTAAAGAAAAGAACATTAAGTACTTTTGTTTCCACATGGAAACCGCTTCTGAACTTTGTGCTTGATGTGGAAAAGAATGAAACTCTGACTTTACTGATTGGACTGATAGATCTTTCATAGAACTGATTTGTTCACACTATTATGGAAAAGCAAAAAGCTGTGATTTGATGTCAATGTCTTATTTTACTGTAACAGAGAGAGTCAGAAGTCAATACTTCTTTTTCTTTTTTTTCCTTTTCCCTATCCTTCTTCACTTCTCTTCCCCCTTTGGCCTCCCGCATCACTGCACTTCTATTTATTTTTGTATTTTTGTATTTTATAATACTCTATAACTTCATACAAAAAAATAAAATATAAAAGAATATTAGTAGTCATTGCTAGGCTGATCCTCTGAGGACTCTTTCAAAAACCTGCCAACTGATGGTCATTACAGAGATACAAAAAATAGATTCCTCATTCTACTAACACACTTTTTGTGTGGGGTGTGTAGTGGTGATGGGATGTTTTCTTTGGTCAACCCCAACTCTCTACCCAGTTACTTTCAAAGGATGACCTTGAGTAGGAAGTCATAAACATTTACTTGAGCCATGGTGGCGCAGTGGTTAGAGCGCAGTACTGCAAGCTACGTCTGCTGACTGCCGGCAGACTGCAATTTGGCAGTTCGATTCTCACCAGGCTCAAGGTTGACTCGGCCTTCCATCCTTCCGAGGTGGGTAAAATGAGGATCGTTGGGGGCAAGAGGCTGACTCTGTAAACCGCTTAGAGAGGGCTGTAAAGCACTCTAAAGTGGTATATAAGTCTAAGTGCTATTGCTGTTTAGAAAGAGGACAAACAACTTTAATGGCTGTTACTTACACTTACATTCTGTTCAAGATTCCTTATTGCCAAAAACAAAACCGGTAGAATTCAATATACAGAAAGCAAGTCCATTAAATGAGACACTTCAAGCTAAGGAGCCAGCCTTGTTTTAGCATTGGAGAGCTTCTGATCCAATTGGCAGACGTCTAGGTCCCGCTAGTCATTTTAGGGCCCTGGATATATAGAACGAGTTGCGAGTTTGATCTGAAACTTGATGGCAGATTACTTCTGCACTGAGCTTCTGCTAGAAGGCCAGAAGTAGCAGATCTAATTAAGCAGCTGAAGCCCCAGCAACACTTCAGATAATGGCTTTCTTACTGCCAAAGTTAGCAATACCCATCTGCAGTGGTGGCCTGGCACGCTACCCTTTGTGCTTGTGTGCAGTTTTATAGATTGCACCTTGATGAATCCCAAGAAAGGGAGACTGGCTGTTATCGTGCCTATTTATATATATATATATATATATATATAAAAGGCAATCAAGATGTACATGCTAATTATCAAGTATTAAGCTTTTTGCAAAACATGATGCAATTAACTTCCTGATTGGGTTGACACAGAACATCCTTTGGCTGAGCAGCAGACAGGCTATGGAGCCAGGAACTCTGTTTTACTTGATGCTCTTGTTTTCTAGAGGGTAGGCTCAAAAGTATTCTGTATTTCTAAGCCATGTTCTGCATTATAAGCTGTATTCATCCATTGCAGGTTTGCATTATCTCTAACTTTAAACATTGATTTGGAATGGCAATGGCTGTGTTTCAAGGCATGTGGCCATCTTTGTCTATGACCCATCTCAGATTCCACTGAGTAATCTTTGGTTCTACACACTCCAAACTCTAGGGATTGTAGTGCTAAAGTTAAAACTTTTTTTTTTTAAATTTACCTGCCACAGATAAAAACAAAGATAGCTTATGGTTATGGGGATGTGGCCTCAAGAGTGGTATCAAAGTGCCATGTAGAAGGGCCTCTAGTTCTCTCAAGTATACTTTTCCTAATCAATCCAATAATATTCTTGAGTTGTCTATCTAAAATTGATCTTCGATGGATGTGGATGCATGAGTCAACTCAATGTTCCTAATTTCTTTTTGTCAATAACTTTGCCAAGTGTTTTGATTATTTATCAGACTTAGATTCCAGTCAGGCACAATCAGTACTTAGATACAGAAGGAGATTTATTTTAAGAACTAATGGTGTATAAGCTTCCTTATACTTTCATAGAAAGTAACAATGAAGACAAATAATAAGTAGCCTACATAGGCATTCAGCCCAAGTCCTGTCATTCTGCCTCATTGCTGTCTTTCTGGGAGAGTTGATCAGAGAACCCCAGAATTACATACAGTTGTTACTGTTTTGTTTTGTTTTTTTTAAAATATTTTGATCTTATTAATGGTGGATGATATCTAAGCTGCCCAGAGTAAGGTACGACTGAAATATCAAAGAAGATTACTTAGTAAGTCAATCAATTCATTGATTAAACAAACTCATTCCAAAGTTGAATGTGAGTTGGCCATCCTTTGGTATCAAAGACATTCAACAGATCCACAAGCAGCCTTTTCATGATCTCTTTTTTTGGGATAAACCTGATTGGTTTTAAATGATGATAAAAGAAACATCTATTTGAAAAACAAATCATGGTTCATTTTGTAGATTAAAAAGATGTTTACTATACTATTTGAGATATAGATTTATTTCTGAGCCTTTGATGTCCCCCTCCGTGTTTATAATTTAAGATCAAAGCCCAGTTTAATTGGTTGAAAACAAGAAATATACAACACAGTTTAGTTATTAGTAAACTGTTTAAGATTCTATTATATACATCTGAACGGCTTCACAAAATAATTGTGAATCCTCAACATCTTGTTATAGCTGTATATCCCAAATGTCTTGAAATCAAATATTGTGTGTTGTAATTCCTCACCTCTTTCCCTGATTCTGCTATCACATGTCTGTCAATTTCCCTTAAATATATTGACAAATTTGGTAGCTGTATCCTATCCCAGAAGATTTCAAAGTACTCATCTATATCAGGCATATTCTAAAAAGAGAAAAATAATCAAATGTGTGATTTAAAAAATGCTTTTTTGGGGCATTCAGATAATTTTATAATAATATATACATTATATGAGAGCAATCAACCCATGGAACAGAAGGTGCCTTCGGAAGTTGTGGGAGCTTTATCACTTGAGACTTTCAAAAAGAGACTGGACTGCCATTTGTCAGAAATGGTGTAGGGTCTCCTGCTTGGGAGAGGGGTTGGACTAGATGACCTACAAGATCCCTTCCAACGCTGTTCAACTGTAATCTCTAACCTGATCTAACATATGCCAGTGAAATATGGAGATTAACCTCACAATCGATACAAAAGCTACGAGTGGCACAAAGAGCCATGGAAAGATACATGCTCAGCATCACAAGACAAGATAGAAAGACCTACGCATAGATTAGAAGGCAAGGTTATCAGCCTTAGGAGCCATATTTGTAGAAGGCCTCTGCGGCTGCCACATTTTAATGTCTGAGAAATTGAGAGGGGGGATATTCACATGTAGCAGGGGAGTGTAGACACAACAACATTCTTCCCCAGAGAATCAAGGACATGTCAACTGGCACCTGGAAGAGGAGTGCCAGAAGGGAGGACTTCATTTGGGATGGAGTTGGATTGGGCCATTTGATCATTGATGGTGGCAGGAGGGTGGATCTTTGAATTTCTCTTTGGGGAGGGAAAAATCTGGGGCTTCAGATTCAGTTTTTTTCTCAGATGTGCCAACATGGTTTCTCTAATACATTCTTATTTGGATAACTTGGTTTCCGAGTGCTGAATGGAAGAGGGAGACTTTGCTGAAACCCTGATACTGGTGACATAACAAGAAGAACTGATGGCAGTTGGACCAAGGCAGTCATAGAATGGATCCCACTTGATAAAAGGAATCTACAAAAGAGAGAAGACGGATTGACAACATCAGCAAGTATTGTTGCCCAGTTGGCAAAAGAAAGCTCAGCACCATATTGGTTGGAAACATGCCTTTATCCTGCAGTGGATAGACAATGGCTAAAATGAAGACGCTAATGATAATACAGAGCATACATCCATATATTCTTCTTTATTACATTTAATATTAACAGGCAATCTGCATTTATTCCATTCTATTTATTATAAATAAACTGAACCAATAAATAGCATGCACACTTTCCCTGCAGCATAGATCCTTTGACAGTATCTAAATTAGCAATCTCCCAAACTCTATTCCCTTGAATGAATTATCTCAGTGTAATGTATTTAAAAAAAAAGTTCCAGTGTGGGGTTTTTTTTTCTTTTCACAGATCTACTGACTCTTCATGATTAATACTACTGTCTGTTCCATTCAGAAAAATAAAATCATATTTGTTTTGCTTTTTTCTTCATCCATCTCTTGAATTCCCAGAAGTCTACTGTCTGTATGCTTTTTGTAAATTTAACAAGGGATAATGGACTAAAGTTGAAAACACATATATCTCCACTGAAGAATCTGTTGCTGTGTTTATTTAAATCATCACCCGCCTTTATTATTTTAATCAATAATTCAAGGTGGCTGAACATACCTAAACCTCATTCCTCCTCCTATTTTCCCCACGACAACAACACACTTGTTAGCACGATGATGATATATATAGAGGTAGGATATTTAGGTAGGTATATATGGGGTATATATGGGGAATGGAAGGATGAAGAAGATGCAAGGAATATAAATCCTTCCATTCCCCAACATCCAGTCAGAGCTGAAGAAGCTTCTTGGGTGAGAAGCGAAATGTCTTCAAAGAAAAACCAGAAAGTCCAGTTGCCTCTTGAAAAAAAGCACCTTTGGTTCAAGGCAAATAGAAATCATTTGCTGTGAGCAATTGCTGGTTTCTTCACTCTCTTTTCCACGATTGTTTTATGGGCTCATTAAACATTGTTTAAAAAATGAATTTAGCATGGTGTTTGCTCAGGATGAAGCAGCTGACCTCTGGACCGAATTCACTTTAGCATCTCTTCACACAATCTTCCAGGAATTATGCTCTTTTGTTCCTGTGTTTTCAGGAACACACAGGCTGTTTTGTTTGCATTATTTTCCTTCCCCCCCCCAATTGGCTTTTCTGTTAGCAAGTATTCTCCACTAAGCCAAGCTTTATGGCCCAGTTAAATATTCAACCTAAATGCCCCTTGATTTCCATTCATCCATAGCCTTCCCGTTACCCCAGCCCTCCCCTTCCCCCTTTTGCTTCTTACTTCTTCTCTCTTGCCCAGCTGGTGACCATTGCTAATGGACTGTTCTCTGAAAATCCTCCCTCGGCTGTGTCACGCCAAGACCTCCAGCTTCATCTCCCATCTTATTAAACACCCAGACGTGAAACGCCTTGCCAACAAACAGCCATCAATCTGGCCTCTCGTTGTTTACTCGAAGCTGCATCTGAAAAAAAAGGGTCCTTTAATCCCTTCCTCATAAATCACGAGCTCGGGGGGTTTAATGATATTTCTTTGCTCTCCTCTGAACCCTCTTCAGTTTCGCATTTGGCTCCTTCTTTTTTCTCCTTCTCCATTTTGTCCGTCCGTCACCCACCCACCCACCCACCCACCCCTGCTAATCTGGAAGAGAAAAATGGTCTTAATGCTACTTTCTCTCAACAACTTGCCGGGATTCTCTTCGCCGAAATCAGGCAACAGACAGTCCTCGACTTACGGTGGTTCGTTTAGTGACCGTTCGAAGTTACAAACAGCCCTGAAAAGCAACAACAACAATAACTCATGACCGTTTTTGTATACTTATTAGGACTGATCAAAATTCAGACGCTTCACGGCCGACTCGTTATTTATTTATTTATTTTATAAAGTTTTATTGTTGTTGGGTTTTTTTTTCATTTTTAAATATACATCAATATCAATACATCAGCAGTGCGGCCTCTGATCTACACTAATATTAGCTAAATGTAACAAAGATGATTATTAATAGCCTATTTGTATTAAAAGGTATGATACGCAAAACAGGGTGATTGATGTAAAAATAATTTTATAAATTGATTAAGTAATATGGTGAGCGATAAGCCGAATAGGCAATAATGAAAGACTTTAATATTATATAAATGTTTGTATTAATATCTGAATTATATACGTTGGTTAAATGTAATAGAGATGATTGATAATATTTTACCTACACTGAAGATATGAAATTTAAAATAGGGTGATTGGTACAAAAATGTCATATAATAATTTTATAAGTTGAATAAGAAACATGGTGATTGATAAGTTGAATAAGCAACAATTGAAGACCTTAATATTACATAAATATTTGTATTAACATTAGAATTTTATGTTGGTTAAATGTAATAGAGATTATTGATAGTATTTTACCTACACTAAAGATATGAAATTTAAAATAGGGCGATTGGTATAAAATGACATACTGAAACACCGAATAACTAAACAAGGATGATAGTTTATTATAAAGATGTGTAATGCTATTAGAATTATATAATTTTTTAAAATGATATAAATATGATTAATATCAATTCATTTGTATTGAAAGGTATGATACCCAGATGCCACACTGTTCACACAATGATATGTTTGTAAAAAAGTATATATATATATATATGTATGTATGTATGTATGTGTATATATATATACATATATATATATATGTATGTATGTATGTATATATATATTTCTTTTATGTACATATACATAAAAGAATTAGCAGCAAAATGATAATTTCTTGTAACGTTGTTGCCTATGTTTTTAAAACACTGTAGGATTCAGAGCAGGTTTCTCAATGGTAGTCATTTTGATTTAGCAGTACTCAAACTCCCAGTTTGTCCCAACTGTCCCACCTCTAGTGATGACATTGTTACATTCACTGCAGTCATCAGAGTATAGCCCATTTCTACAAAGCAAAACAAGATAGCTTACCTGTGCTATTATTGCTCTGCTCTGCTCTTATAACAGATACAGCAGTGGTCTAACTTTGCACAAGATAGTTTTCTATTAATTCTAGCCATCTTTTCTGTAAGAAAATGTGCAGTTTTTTTCTAGTTCTTAAAGAATTAGCAAATGTTGAAATATAAACTTAAAGAGTCTAACATTTTGAACTTTTCATAATCATCACTATAGTTGTGCAATGGAACAAGAAAAATGGAAGGCCATTAATAAACCCTAACCCTAACCCTAACCCTAACCCTTTTTTTCTTCTATATGAAGTGAAGTGGCTGCAGGTGCATACATGTGAGGCGACAACTAAGAGCAACTTTGAAGCAGTTGAATAAGCCTTTCAAAAGCAATTGTTTCTTTAGGGATTAGAAAAGTGTGGCCTTGTGCATGCTCCTACAGACATAGAAACATCCAGTGGTGGGATTCAAATAATTTAACAACAGGTTCTGTGGGCATGGCTAGGTGGGTGTGGCTAGGTGGGCATGGCTAGGTGGTCATGTGACTGGGTGGGCGTGGCCAACTCAACATAATTTCTTTGCCCTAATTACTGTTTTAATTATAAAAAAAGATATACCAAAATATAGTTTATTTTATGAATTTAATACTTAAATAAGAATAAGAGGTACACAAAGCTAGATTTTGTTACAAGTGTTTTACAATATGAATGAAAAACTATTTATACAAAACTATACAAGAGTTTTAGAATACAAATGAAAAACTATTAAATAATAACTGACAAAAAATAAAACTGTTAGGTATCTCCAAATTGCTGCTTGATTGGTATCCTCCTCACTTTCACTTTTTTTTCAGTTTTATTCAAGCATCATCAGCTGTGTGATTTACTCATAACCATTTTTTGACTATAGGAATAGGGTGCCTGTCAGATCCCTAAAGTGATACTGCCATTCAACTGTGGAAGGGAGGGGGGGGGACATGTGATGGTCTATAACCCTCTTTAAAAAGTTGCTATTTTATAACCTATGTTCTGGCGCCTAGCTGTCTTAAGTATTTCTTACTTTTTGGGGAATGTAGAAGGGAGGGGGGAGGCCGTGTGGATTCTTTCACTTTCAAATGAAAGGAGATGGCCCTGAGAAAGCGCACTTATTTATTTCTCAGGAATAACATCTTTACACCTGTGGATTGGCTGAATACACATCGGACTATGGGGAGGGGTTTCTAGTGCCTTAATTATAACTGTATTGCCTAAGGGGATTTAGAATCTGCTTTCAATTTGTCCTGCTATCACTTCTGCTCAATAAAAGTTTCCTTTTGAAATACATTGTTTCAAGAGTTCTGCTTTCTTGAGTAAGGAGGAGAGGTGGGACCTGACATGAAGCAGATTCTGCAAAAAATGGTCAACCCAGAGAAGCAACTTTTGCCCTACTGTGGGGGACCTTACAACCATGTCTGAACAAAGCAGCAAGCAGGGGGGAGCCAAAGGCTGGGAGGAGCTTCCAGCTATGCCGCAACTGTGACCTAAATTCGTTACTGCCCACCCAAGACAGGTGGAGACACCCTGAGGAAGTCCAAACAAGCCCCGCTGGTTGATGGGAATAGGCCAAAAAGACAGCTGGGATGGAAGAACCTGGAGCATAACCCTAACCCAGGGCAGCCAGAAACCTGGCTGGAAACTGGAGCTGGAGGCCCTCTCTGACCAAGAGGAAATGTTTGAAGACACCCCCCCCCAGAGAGGATCGACTGAGGAGATACATCACATGGCTGGTGATGGAAACCCTCGACAATCTCAGCCTTAGAGAGAATTGGGAACGGCCGCTGCGGGGTGCAGAGGCAGCAGCACCAGCTGACAACACTGGAGCTGTCATCTCAGACCCAGCCACTGCTGGCCAAGCTGAAGCCGCCACCAGCAGAAGTGGCAGCGGACCTCCCTCGAGAGGTTCATGCAGCTGTGAACTTACCGGGGCCACCCAAAGGACCTCAGATGGAGAGGAATACACCATCCCTGGGAGTGAAATTTGATGGAGACCCACAACAATTGGGATTCTTCATGGTGCACGTACTCACATGCATGCAAGAGTACGGGCATGATTTGCAAACCGAAGGGGCACGAGTTCGAGTGGTGACTCTCACCCTGGAAGGTGCGGCAGCCAGGTGGATGGTAGCCTTACACAACACTGACGCCACAGAACTACACAACTTTGACCACTTCATGATGGCCCTATGCCACAGGTTCGAAGATCCCCTGGCTAATAGGAAAGCATGCAATTGGATAAACATCATCCAGCAAGGGAGACAATCCATGGGCGAATACACCAAGGAATTTAGAGAAATTGCCTGCCACGTGAATTGGCCAGAAGACATCCTGGTAAGCTGTTACCAGGATGGGTTAAGCGATGATCTCTACAATGCCTGCATGGTGAGGGGGACCCCCAACCAGCTGCAAGAGTGGTATCTCACCATGGAATAAGCGGAGATCAATATGACTAGAAACAAGTGTCGGGGCGGCCACCCCTGGAAGAGATCCCCTCCTCAGAGGAAACGCGAGCCATCCAGACCACAGGCTGCCTATCCCCAAAAGTCTCTGACCTGCTTCAAGTGCGGAAAGGAGGGGCATCAAGCCATGGAATGTCGCTCCAAAACGCAAGCCAGAAAACAGGAGCAGCCATCGGGGGGAAACCTGCCAAACCCAGTGTCAACCTTGGAAGCCATAATTGAGAGGCTTCTGCAGGCTGTCACACTAAAGCAATTAGGGAGGGGGTACTTTTTCATACAGTTAGAAGGGTTCGTAGACAAAGCAACATTCTTTCTTGTGTCAAGGCCATCCTGTCCAGCACCTGGAAGAGGAGTGACAAGACAGAAAGAAGGATGATGGGTATAGAATAAGATTGGGGAATGTGATGTATGATGGTGAAGAAGAGGTGGATCTTTGATTCTCTTTTGGGTGTGAAAAAATCAGATTCAGGGTTTTCCCAGATGTGCCAACATGGTTTCTTTAATAAACTTTTACTTGGATGAATTCTTACCTGAGTGCTGAGCGATTTATTGGAACTTGGATGGAACACTCACAGTAACCTGAATCCGCGAAGGGGAGAAACAGATTTGAGGGGCAGGGTTTCAGGATCCTGCCTGTTTTGGTGATGAAACTCCAGCCAACCCCCAGGAGAATCCAGATCTTTTTGGAAGCAATCCAGAAGATGAACCGCTGGTAAGCAACCCAATTGCACTGCTTACTCTCCCCTTAAAACTGTTCATACCCAGTATAGACAGAGAAGTAAATATCTCTGCATTTCCAGACTCTGGTTGCACCCAGTGTCTGATCAGCCCAACCCTCGCAGGGAAGTTGGGAATAAAGCTGAGAAGGCTAAGAACCCTGATCGTTTTTTGCCAGCTAGATGGCTCGATAGTGGGGAGTGGGCAGAGCTCTTTTTGCTACAGAACCACTGCAAATGACTATGGATGGTCATAAAGAGACCCTTACATTCATTGTAGCCCAAGAAATGGAATGGCCATTAGTTTGGGGGTTGGCTATAACAGTGGAACCCCAAGATAAACTGGAAGGAAATCTCCATTCGCTTCCAGCGGCGAGTAACTTTTGCAGATGACAGAAAGGGAGCATGCAAGGGGGAGACAGATTGGGAGGTGGCTAAACCCAGTTGGGAGGCCCCAGATTATGCCATCCCCAAAGAGTACAAAACTTAGCTGAGGTTTTCAGCAAAAAAGCCTCCGATGAACTCTCCCCACACCGCACATCAGACTGCGCTATTGAACTTTTGCTGTGAGCAAAACTTCCCAAACCAAAAATATATAGTATGTTCCCTAAAGAACTAACTGAGTTAAGGCAGTTCATTGACAAAAATTTAGAAAAGGGTTTCATTGAACCAGCACGACCAAAAATAGCAGCTCCAGTGCTATTCAGAGAAAAAAAAGATGGGTCTTTACGTTTATGCGTGGATTACAGGAACTTGAATGCCGTGAGCATAGAAAATATGTACCCCCTCCCACTCATGAAGGATATGCTTTCAAAAGGGAAAATTTTCTCTAATCTAGACTTGAGAGAAGCCTATTACAGGATCAGAATAAGGGAGGGGGACGAGTGGAAGACGGCATTCACTACACCCCTGGGTTGTTGGATAATTTGCCAGTATGCTAGCATAGTCTGTTATATTACTCAGAACAGCATGCAGAAGCTTCTTGGTGGTTTTCACATTTCCTGTACACATGTCTGTAACTTTTTGAACTATCACGCAGCTACTGAAGGTACAAGTCATGCACAACGCGTGTTACTATGTTATCAGCCTATCACAGATTTATATGCATGTATTTCCTTGTATGCAAAGTTAATAAAAGGAAGAAGCCCGAAGAGATCGGGGCTTGAAATCCCGACTAGAAAACTGTATCTGGTCTCTTCATTTCAAGTCATTGTCACATGATTGTGATATGTCCATCATAACCGTGGTTCATCCCTTTGTCTGCTAGGAGAATGCAAACTTTCTTTAGGTTCTTACGGTTGCTCTGACTTCTGCATTGAGTTGGTTCTGATTCTGTTTCTACTAGTCTCTATATGATTGTCTATTTTCTTGGGTTTGCGAGGGGCAAGGCTTGTGATTTTAAATGCTGTTTCTAAGCTGCAAGGAATTCTAACTGATTAGCACTATTTATCTTGTAGTTGATATCTTTCTGAATTGTTAAGTGTCTGATCATTTGGAAAGTGTTTAACTGCTATTTTTTATTTGCTTTTCATATTTCTTTTCTTAGTATTTCTTCAAATATTAAGAATTGAAAGGAGAGGGAGGGATGAGGCAGATGCTTAAGGTAATAATTTCACTCATTAAAATTCCATTGAACTTCTGAAAAGAAGTCCTCTCTCCCCAGTGATATCTCTCTCTCTCTCTCTCTCTTTCTTTCTTTCTTTCTTTCTTTCTTTCTTTGCTGGTGGTCAGTATATCAGCTAAAGCCTGTATGGCCTATGTAATTTAGTTAATTTAAAAAGCTATGAAATTCAATTGATTTGTTGGAAAGTTTTACATAAAGTTAATTCATTTCTATAGTCATGATAATTACTTTTGTTTCCTTTTAATTTTGGCTTTACAAAATCCGCTGTAATATATAAAAACTCTAACAGAAGAGAAAAATAAAATAAATTAACAGTGTTCTTTGATTCTAGAATAATCAAACAATGTAATATTCAAACTAAACTGCATTAACAATTTATTATGATCATTCTTAGTCTTAATAGAGACAGTCTGTATGAAGTGTCTTTTTGTACAATATTGGCAATAATCTCAAAGAGGAAATGACAGTTCTATCATATGCTTTTAAAAGAAAAACAGATTAAAATTTCTTTAAATGATTTCTTGCTTCTCTAAATAATAGTTCTTGGAAATACTGTTATGTGCTTATTATTGCTTTTCAATGTTCATTCATTTCATTGTTTAATTTATACATGGTATCATTTCTAGTTATAATTAAAATAAAGCATTTCTTTTGAACTTTTCTACTAATTTTAAGTGTATGAACCACTTAAATATAAAAAAATGGTATGAATTGTAGAATTTAATTCAATACTACTCATGTTCTAACTAATATTCTTAGCTTTAGTTATAAATATTAATTGCTTCTATTCTGACACCCAGCTAAAACCAAAAGGGGAAAGACTAAAATCGGACATAACTACAAATGTCTTTATAGCTTCCAATAAACCTGCAATCTAAGCTTTTGTTCAATATCTTTTTATGGATAAAATGCAATCCTGTAAAAGACAAAGAATACACATTTAAAGTAGAAAAATTCATAAATAGAATTTGCTTTTCTGGAAACAATGCAATATTATTCACCTTTGGAACATTTTTTATAGAGAATCGCAAAGAGATCATAAGACTAAGTGACATCCATTAAATGATGCTGAATTTAAAGTAGGCTTAAATCCACAATGACAACCTCAGTGACATTATTACTTCATTATAAACTAATATTTTCTGGACAATCATTCCGAAATGTCAGTGATACTTAGCACATATTTGTCTTAAAATACCAACAGCAAATTTTGTTAACCTAATTAAGCTATTTTCTACTTACTGAAGTTAGCAGACAAAGCTCATAGTCTATGATATTAGACATCGACTAATAAACCGTCATATATCATTTGAAAATAAAGTATTGAAAATTGGTATTAAAGTCTAAAGACATTTGTAGGCTTATATTTTAACAACTTTTAGGCTTGATCAATAACTCAGTGTGGCAGGACTTTAAAATCTTATGTTTTATGCTAAAAGTTCTACTTTTTCAAGTAAATAGTACTTAGTCAAACTATTCTCTGACATCTCTGAAGAAAACAATACATATAATCTCGATGACAATTAAATATTTGGCTACTATAATACATTTTCCATTTTATTTCATATGCATGTATTTGTATTTTACTTAATGTTTCTCAAAGTTAAAGTTTTATTCTTACCAGCCTTTAATGATATTTGGCATTAATAGCTGTAGTTGTGAAATTTCTGGGTTAATCTTTGTATTGTAATATTGCTTTGAAATACATTTATAAACACACACACACACACACACACACACACAAATTCATTGCACAACTCAACTAAGCACATAAATAAATCTTATGGATGAATAGAAAAATATATCATTATGAAAACTCAAAATTAATCTAACTTTCCGAAAATACATTTGGTAGCAAGAATCATTATAATATTCTCCATTCTAGACTACATTAATATTATAATAAGAAAAGTTATTCCACCTAACTCCTCATGTACAGCAACGACAATGATGACAATGATGACAACAACAACAACATCAACAATGAAGATGATGATGATGATGATGATGATGATGATGATGATGATGATGATGATGATGATGATGATGATGATGATGATGATGATGGAACACATGCCAGATATCACAGATCACAGCTGTCGAAAACTGAAAAGTACAATTTATTGATATTGCTGTACCGGGAGACATCAGAATCGAAGAAAAAAAGAGCTGGGAAAAAATCACAAAATATTGCAGCCTGGCCATCAAAACTACGCGATTATGGATGACACATGTACCAGTGATACCCATTGTCATTGGGGCACTTGGCACTATGTCCAAGAATTTTGCAAAATACATCAAGAAGTTGCAGCTTCCTGCTATAGCGCCAGAGAAGCTGCAAAAGACTGCGCTACTTGAAGCAACATACATTTTAAGAAGACACTTGGTTGATACTTAGGATGCTGGCAGCAACCCATATCAACCATCAGAGCCAGTCAATAATATTTGTGATACATTTTTAAATGTTCAGTTGACTGAGTTTAATGTTTAATGAATAAAAGTTTAATACTAATAATACTAATACTAATAGTCTGGTTGCATAAGACCAAGCCTTAAGAAATTCATGTAAAGCCAGAATTGAGAAGACAGCAACAGATAGCAAAGAAGCTATAGAAAGCCTCTGAAAAGAAGCTGTAGAAACAGTGGAATACCTGTTTAGCTACTGCAAGAAGATCACACAGATTGATTACAAATAGCATGACAAAGTAGCAACAATGGTGTGTTAGAAAATCTACAAGAAATAACGCTTGCAGGCAAGAATTGGTGAGACCATTAAATAGGGAATGAAATACAAAATGAAGCTAAGTGCTCTGGAAATTTAGAATTCAAATAGACAGGCACTTGTGACATAACATCATTAATTTAACTTGATAAAAAAAAGACAAAAATGTTTGGATAATGGATGTGGCAGTACCTGGAGACAGCAGAAAAGAAGAGAAAGAGCTGAAGAAGATAACAAAATACAAAGACCTTCAAATAGAAATAGAATGACTGTAGCAAAATAAAGCAAAGGCAATACCAACAGTAATAGGCACCTTAGGTGCAATCCCAAAATAACTGGAGCAATCCCAAAACACTTGAACACCATCAGCAACAACAAATTCACCATCAGTCAATTGCAAAAAGCACCTTTACTCAGAATAGCTTTCATTCTGAGATATCTTTAATACCATCAGACATCAACATCTGTCTATTCCAGATCCTTGGGAAGGACTCGATAGGTGGATAAAAATGCCAAATCTAGTCTGAACATCTGGCTGTCTGTGTGACAAACCATATTAATAATATAAAACATACTGAACTTCTCTGGCAGTACCACTTAATTTCTCATTCTCATTTGAATTACAGTCTCTATTTTGTTCTTAATTCAGATCACATTCCCCATCAAAATAAGTAAAAAGTTAGTGTTTATAGGGAGAATATCCAACACATTATTTTCTGATGCGATCTTGGCTGGTAAAAAGATTGTTGAAACAGCTGTCTGTAATCATTGCTGTATTCTTAATATAACTTTATCAGAAACAGTCTAAAACTTCAATTCTTTATTTACTTGGCTGGAGGCAACCCAAAACCATCATTGGAATATACATTAAAAATCCCTAACATGCTTGGATTTAGTAATGTCATATTTATAGATGTATTTGAAGAATGTCAATAATGTAAACAATTCCTCATTTTAGCCAGGTGGTGTCTCATAAAAACCAAATCATATAATTTCTTGAAACTCTTTCATGGAATGTAATAAATTTGCTTGATCACTCATTACTTAGACAAATTTCATATCAGCTCTGATGTATATGAATACCATTAAGTTGTTTCTATTTCTTTGTCACATATATAAAAGTTTACCAAATAAAAACATAAATATTTTATGCAGTTATACACTTTTAGATTTTGTATCCCTAACATTAGTAAGAGATATATTTGAATAATCATTTCTATTCTTGATTGTGATGAATATTGAAATGAAAGGTTAAAGAAAGTGAGTTTAGTAAGTATTACCAGAGTAAACATGTATCTTATAAATATTTACTGTACATCTGTAATCAAGCCCAGAAAGTTTCTGAACAATAACAAAAAAATGAAAATAAAGATAATTCAGAAGAGACAAATATGCAAAGATGGCCTTAATAAATATGTGTCACAGCTGTAAGCACTATAAATGCATTAATGGAATGAATTTATCACTTATGACAAAAATGAGAAAAAACATTAAAGAGAAACCAGTACCTACCAACTCTAGGGCATGCATCTTTTCGTGAGCAAGAGATGGGAGAGGTTTATTCATATTATTTCAAAATAATTCAAAATGTTTCATTTTTAAAATAATTTGATGACTCAGTACTATTCCCTGAATTTCTAACATTTATTATATAATGTAATTAGCCAGATATATTTTTGAGCAAAACAAAATTTGTGTATCAAATTTTAGATTTCTATAAATTTATTGAATAATGTTTTTAAAATGAGAATAAGTGCAAAATCTCATAAATAGATGGACTGATGCCCAAATTTCTAATATAGTTTTTATAAAAGGGTTATACGCTCAAATATTTATATAACTTTTCTGTCACGAATGAAAGCCAATCTATGTGTCCCAGGAGAATGTTGCAGGATCCAATCTGAGTCAGTCCCCAGGAGCAGAGGTTTGTTCCAAGCTTTCGGACTCATCCTGGAGCCCACCTCAGAGAACTTCTCAGTCTCCAGGATATATCTTTTCTGTCTTATCTATATTTTTCTCACTTAACCAAATAAGCGAAGGGCTTGCATAATTCCTTATAACTAGTTATCCTGACCTTGAGATTTTGAGACTTTGCAAGCTTTGGTACTCATTTCATTACAAACATTTTTTTTAATTGTAATTCTGAGGGCATCACTTGTAAGTATTGTAACTGTATGGCCTCTATAGATGTTGTGTTGCAATTCCCTGCCGTATGGTGATTTCAGGTGAAAGGGTATAGCAGATTATTTTTTTTTAGAAAAATGATGTTCTTTAATAAATGTTGCTGTATGTGGAAATCTAGCTGAAATGTTTAGCTTTCTTTTTCATTTGTCAGCTACACATCTACAGCTTGTCCACAAGGCTGCTCTTGGCTTTTTATTTTATAGCCATGCTACCTTTAGTACTTTTCAAAACATAAATTTAAATTGCTGTGATAACTGTACTCTGAACAAAAATTTTATCTGTATCCATATCTACTTGAATACTGAATCACTTTTTGTCTGCTTTTGCATGAATTGGATGTGTTTTTTTCCTTTCCTTTCCTTTCCTTTCCCTCCCCTCCCCCCTTCTTCTAGACATGTGCAGAATCAAGAAAGTAGTTCATACAAAATTCATACAGAATTCTTCAATAACAGACCAAATCTGAATCTGAACATTCCTGAAGGTTCATTTAGGATTTGGTAATTCTGAGGGATAAAGAGGCACTCTGAAAAAAACCGATTCTTTCTATTTATGTTTAAAGTGCTGTGTATTTGAAGATAAGGGATTCAAAGTCTGAACACTTGAAAGCACTATAAAATATTAAGTTTCTTTTAAAAATTATAGTGATGTTTGAATGAAAGGTCTGCTGGCAATGCTTTGATCTATATATTATTCAGTTACTCATAAGTTACTCATATGCTAAGCTATCCATGCTTAGCATGATAACTAATAAAATAAATAATCCTCTTAAAAAATATCAGTTTTGCCTTAAGCTCATCAGAATATAATTAAAATTCTCATCTCAAGTGCCAAACTGTTCTGGGGCAGGTTTGTATACGTACAAATATGTATAGATAGCCCTAATAAGCAGTCTAATTTCAAGGCAACATTTTATTAATGGTGAATTTTGAATCAGGGTTTTTTCCATGGTAAACATGACAGAATATACACAGGTTTTGTGTTGTCTGATAGCAATTGCTTTTAGCAATACAAATAATTCTAAACAGCTTCTACAGAAAAATACAGGCAGTTGCTTATGATTGGTAGGGAGGTTATTAAGTAGCAATTGTTTTAAGACACCTGAATTCCCATCATTTACAATGGAGAGTTGGATAAAACAATATATTCCAGTGGTAAGTGTCTGAAGAATAATTGTAGTCTGAGTGCAGAACTGGACAGCTAAAGTTAATATTTAGCTATATTACCACATGTTGTGAAACATTAATGGATTTGATGCAGTTAAATGATTCTACAATATCCTAAACTATGACTGGGAACACAGCAGACATATCAAGAGCAAAGATCAGAAAACTCTGTTCAAGCTTTGCTGCATCTGTTGATCTTTGGCAAGTGTCATTTCAAAGGTCATTTGTGTCCAAGGAAACCGCCAGTAAAATATATGTATGTAATTTTAAAATGGCTACAATTTACACGGTGAGGCTAGAATATAGCTCTTCCGGTACAGGCATACAGTAATGTGTGGCTTTTATTGCTTTGTCATGATCATTTGTCAATCTTCATTTTTCTAGTGCATTAATGTATGCATTGATGAAACAGTACCATAAACCAAAGGACACAGGAAAAAATGGTATAAATATGCCAATATATAGAGGTTCTAAAAGCAGAGGGGACTAGTTAAAGCTATTTTCACTTCTTCAAATCAAGAAACAGGCATAGCTTACCATTTTTAATAAAATGTTTACAAATATAAACATTAAGTCAAAATGAAATCTAATATGTATTTGATTGGACGATTAAAAGAAAAAACAATTGTTTTTATATTGTGAAGACTTTCTCTTCTTTTTCACACTCAAAACTATAGAAAAAGAGTACATTTTAAGGGAAAGCCTCCTGTTCTACCTCTTACAATACTAGGCAACACATTATTAACAGTAGAGACCTTCAAGTTTCTAGGTTCTATAATATCTCAAGACTTAAAATGAACACCTAACATCAAAAATGTCATCAAAAAGCACAACTGACTCAGAAAGCTCAGATTGCCCAAAGAGCTGCTGATACAGTTCTACCAAGGAATTATTGAGTCTGTCATCTGCACCTCTATAACTGTCTGGTTTGGCACTGCAACCAAACAAGACAGACACAGATTTCAATGGATAATTAGAACTGCAGAAAAAACAGTTGCTACCAGTCCGACTTCCACTGAGGACCTGTATATTGCATGAGCCAGAAAGAGGCCTGTCAAAATATCTACAGACCCCTCACATTCTGGACATAAACTGTTTCAACTTCTTCCCTCAAGATGATAGTATAGAGCATTGCATGCCAAAACAACCAGACACAAGGACAGTTTTTTCCCCATGCCTTCACTCTGCTAAACAACTAATTGCCACAACAGCATCAAACTACATGGTAGGGCTGTATTACAATTATTCTTTTCATCTTTCCTACTACCTATTTCCTTATATTCTTATGACTATAAAGTATATCTTGCTTGTATCTTACAATTTATATTGTTTTATTTAATATCCTAGTATGATTTATGTTGATTGCTTATTTAGTATCCTATGATTATCATTAAGTATTATATCTTATTATTTCTGATGAATGTATATTATGATGATTATGATCATGATTTATCGCTTGTTATCTGTATTTCTCTCTGTACGGCTGGGGAATTGTGGGAGTTGAAGTCCCGCGGGTCTCCAAGGGGCTGAGATGGAGTAACGCTGCTCCAAACCAAACGCTCCTCTTAGCCCATCCTCCTGGGATGGCAGGAAGTGGAGGATGGGCTGCCTCTGCAAGTGACCTTGGATCCTGGGCTGACCCGAGTCATCGGAATGAAGCGACGAATGCTGGGCTTTACAGGTTAAAGGCTGCCGGCAGGCCAGACTGTTGTTGACGAGGGCTGTTTAATACAGGTGACACCTTCCCATTTTAGTCTGGCTTTTACAGCCGCATCACCTGACGACAGGCCCTTCAACAGGACCAGACCTGGTGGCTCTTCTCTTCTCCTTCCATCATCCTCATATCGTTGGTGACGGGATTCTCTTTATGCTCCTATTTCGCCTCTCTAACCTCAAGCCCAAGGCTGCGTTAACAGAGGGATAGGATCGAGTTGATTCCACTTTATAAAGCCGTGGGAAGACCACGCTCGGAATACGGCATCCACGTTTGGTCCGCACGATGTTAAAAAAAATAATAAATGTTGCGACTCTCGGGCAGGGGCCACGGGGGGTGCTTAGATCTGGCCCGCGGGGCCACCCATCGAAACAGCGAAGGACCGCCCCGCGGTGCCTCTGCCGGTGGAAACCGAGCTCGGAAGAGCTGCGTGCGGCCTTCTGAAGCTCCGTTTTCGCTGGCAGAGGGTTGCAGGAGGCCGTCGCAGCTGCAAATGGAGCTTGGGAGGGCCGGGTGACAGAGGCCGTCGCAGCTGAAAATGGAGGGCATCTGACCCAGCAGAAGCAAGGAACAGACTCTTCATGAAGAAAACCCCCTCTTTATTTTACCTCTTCTGAATTCCCCAACCGAAAGTCCTGGCACGAGTCCTGCAAGGAGTTAACTGCAGCAATAGACCTTATCAATTCATTACGATAATTGCAAGGCCGTGAACTCCCAGCCGAAAGGCTGCAAATTAAGTTCTGGCAAGGCAGTTTTTGTTGCACGAAACACAACGAACAAAATCTCTAGAAATGAGAACGATTGTGGTTAGAGTGTTGAACTGCAGGCCACTTCTGCTGATTCAATCTAGCGGTTCAAATCCCACCAGGCTCAAGGTTGACTCA
>JANHFL010002434.1:111740-124926 GCA_032468155.1 Oxyrhabdium leporinum | reverse complement strand
AAGTTTTAGAAATAGTTGTTGTGAACCGCCCCGAGTCTTCGGAATGGGGCGGTATATAAATTTAATTAAATAAATAATACTCAGATATGCCTCTTCTGGCTGTAAGGCTGAAGATTTAAGATTCTAGTGTCTGCTTTTTTTGTGAGTCTAAGCATCGTAGCTTGTCCAATGGTATCATGTCAAAGAATGTATATATCTGTACGTGTGTTGGTGGAGGTGTGAAACACTGATTTGACATTGAAGTTCTTTTGCCTGTTCTTCATCCTTTCAGGCTCCCCGGGAAATGAAATTAATAACCCAGCCAGCAATCTAGAAAACACGTTAGAGAGTCTGTCTAACTTTGAGAGGTCAAGCCAGGATGTTAAGGACCAGGATGCTGGGAAGAAGGTCACGGAAGCGCCTACTAAAAAAGGAAACGATGAATCGGAGAGTGATTTCGAATCCGATCCCCCTTCTCCAAAGAGTAGTGAGGAAGAGGAAGAGCAAGAGGACGAAGAAGTCTTGCAGGGCGAGACGGGAGACTTCGTTGACGACAACGACACAGAGCCAGAAAACTTAGGCCAGCATCCCCTTCTCATGGATTCTGAAGAAGATGTAGAAGATGACGATAAGCACAGTTCTGACTCGGATTGTCACCATTTTGGGCCTGCAGAAGAGGTACCTTGCGGCAGATACAGAGAAGGGCCTGGCGGGATAGAAAGCAGAGAGACGGTTCTTCCCTGTCCTTCGCTGACTGAATTCCCGGCTTCCAGTTTGAGCCCCAGACAAGAATTTGATGTCTTTGGAGCAGTTCCGTTCTTGGTTTTGCAGCCCCAGGAACAAAAGGACCCTTCTTCCCACGTCGCCCATCCGGAACAAGACCAGGACGACTTTGATGTCTTCACCAAAGCTCCCTTCAGCAGAAGGATATCTCAGCAAGATGATTCGATCGCAGGCTCGGAACCTCAAACGCCTCCCGTTTCCCCCAAAAGCGTGGACGTTTTTGGCTGCCTCCCGTTCCAGCCCGCTTCCCTCCAAAGGCACGGCCAAGCTAGGGAGGATCTGTTCGGGCTGGTCCCGTTTGAGGAGATAACCGGCGGCCCGCAGCCACACAAAACGAAACCGCAACAACGGAATCTGCAGAAACTCTCCTCGCGTCAGAGGCGCACGAAGCAGGAGGGATCCAAGAGCAACGGTAAGCGCCATCACGGAACTCCCACCAGCACCAAGAAAACCTCGAAGCCCAGTTACCGGACGCCGGAGAGAGCCCGAAGGCACAAAAAGGCCGGCCGGCGAGATTCTCAAAGCAGCAACGAGTTTCTGACCATTTCCGATTCCAAGGAAAACATAAGCATTAGCCTGTCGGACAGCAAGGACAGAGTCAATCCCCTGCAGGGTGACGATAACCTCCTGGATCCCTTCGGGGCCAAGCCTTTCCATCCTGCCGAAGGGCTACGTCTCCCGCAACACCAAGGACTGGGCGATAACCGCGGGGATCACAACTCAGCGGTGCCTGGGAGACCTAGGCAGAGCTCCTTCCTTGGCAGCATTCATTCCGGTGACGGCGTAAAACTAACCGATGATTTTGGAGCAGTTCCTTTCACCGAACTCGTGCCAAGTGTGAAGTCTCCACAGAGCCAGCAGCAACAGGCAGTGGAGTTAGATCCATTTGGGGCAGCTCCGTTTCCTTCCAAACCGTAGACTCTTTTTTTTTTAAGGAATTATTATTTTTTTTTCCTCCCAAACTTGGATTTAATATGCCACTCTAATCCGTTTAGTTCGGTCGAGAAGCAAATGTTTTTGTTTTTGTTTTCCAAAACACTCTTTATTTCTCTGCCGTGACGCGATGAGATTTTTAAACATCCGCCATGTTAAAGGTGCGAGATCGGGATGGTACAATGGGGAGGAAGGTTTGAATAGAGAAAACTTTTCCAAAAGTTAGGTCAGAAGATAGCTGTCACCGAGGAGATCGGCTGTGATTAGAACATTCGGAACGGTACCCTTTATAGAGCGCAATTACACTTGAATTAATGGAGAGAGGATGGAAGGATCAGACCTTGAATGAAACAGGAGCTTATCAGTCCAAAAAAAATCAAGAAAATGTCTGAAAAAAAGCCAGCTTGGTTGAGAATGGCTTCATTGTACCTGTTCTAAAGGTTTTTAGAAGAAGAAAAACAACAACACGCCCTCACATCTCTGAAAATCGGAGCTTGCGGTCTTGATACTGCTTCCTAAACTTGCATGAGGAAACCCAAATCTTTCTATCTCTATCTGCCTGAACTGTGCTTTTCCACAGTAAGTGCCATTAATATAAAACAGGGATCGTTGTAATCCTTAGGATTTCAAGAACTCGGCTGGGGATGTTGGGAATGGAACGAGAAAACAGCAGCACTAAACGGTTAAGCTTCTTGCAGCACTTTGAAAATTTGCCATTTCAAGAAGAGAGCGGGGTTTACTTGCACACCACACCAGTGCAGAGAGAAGATGGGGGAAACAGCCAGAAAATTGTAGCAAAATTCAGACCTCTAAAGAGTTGAAATCGGAGTTTTCACCCCAGGTCGGCTCCCTTTACTGGGGTTTTGTATTTCATATAAACTGTATGTACCCCACAAGGTTTTTAATCTTCTAAAATGGTTCTCACCTAATTTTTGAATGCTTTCTGTATTACGTGATTGTACTTTTCTAAGACTTTATACAAAACACACCGATCGGTTTCCAGCAAAAGGAGGTTTAGAATTGAAGGCTTAAAAAAATGATGCTCTTTTGAGTCTCTTAGCGTTACCGCATAGTAAAACCAGCAATGCCTTACAGCCAGGACCATGTCCTGATATAAATTTACCTCTGAGCCAACTGGTGCCCTTGAGACACAGATTGTAACACTTGGAGAACTTCGGTGAGTAGACAGTACGTTTTTGGAACTTTCAATCTGAGCAAAAGAATTCCTAATGTCCTCATTCGCTGTCGATCGTTCTCGAGCAGTTGCGTTTGTTCAAAATAGCCATTTGCTCTCCTGCAGTTCCTTTTCGGTTTTGTGAAAATGGGTGTCTTCGAAGTGGACGGAGTAAAAAGTGGTGTCACAAAGGATGGTCAGGATCCAGAGAAGATGGCAGTATCTTTGGAGTACGTGTGTGTATGAATCAGAAATGCTAAAATGTCTAGCAGAAAGTGACAAAAAGCAATCCATTCTTAAAAAGTGAAAAGCTTCAGTAATTAAATGAATGAAGGTTGATGTCTCAGGATCCTTGCATAGACATTCACACATATATGCATTTGAATTGTAGAAGCTACATAACTGCAGCTGTCTCTGGGTACCATTTATAATTTGAATATCATTGTGGAAAAAAAAAAAGATTTTCAAGGGGGGAGGCATTGAATGAATTTCCGTAAAAGAATACCAGGTAGTTGGTTTTTGCCCTCCAGTTACTGTCTTAAAACATGAAGAAAATAGAGTAACTTTTGGATAATTTGCAAGCATAATAAATGTGAAGATGGAGGTTTAAGACCCTCTAACTGTACTTCAAAGTTTTGAAGAAAATATGTAGCGTTTTAATCATTCTTAGAAGATTAAGGTCAAGATCTTGCTAAATGTTGCTTCTAGAAGTGAAGTCCATCTCTTCACGTGGTTTGAAACCCATATCCCCCCCCAAAATTAGAAGTCTGTCTTATCACACTAAATATTGTGTAAAGACCAGTTAAAAATCAGCTGTGCATGTGCCTCAGAAGGCCTGCTCCTTTATTTTTGTGCCAAAGCCTCAAGACATAATGCGTGTTGTAAAAGAACTCTCTTTCCAAAGGCCACTTTCCAAAGGTCGTTAAGGACCTGCTAATTAAATGTACTGTATTTGGCTTTCATTTAATGGAAGGCTTTCTGGGTAGGAGACGTTGGAGTCCCAGAGAACGGAGAGCTGGTTTTAGTTATGGCCTCCATGTGATAACCTCATTTTATTTGAAAAGATGTATTTGCCTTCAGGTGCTATAAAAGGAACGCAGCAGTTTGGATTCGTCACCCCAAAGTTGCCACCGCTTGCTAAAATTAATGGGACAAAAAGTAAATGGCAGCTAAGCCTCCTAATTAGTTTTTATTTTTATTCTTTTGCTTCCGAATGTTATCTGCACGATTACACTTGACCTCTGATTTTCTTTTTCTTTTGCTTTTTTTTTTTATACCTCTATCCAAACCCTTTTCATCAGAAAATCCTGATGAAATCAAGATTGCTGTAAATTGTTTCCGGTAAGCAGTTAAGAAGACGATGATGTATATGGCGTGACAAATGACGTTTAGGGTAATCGGGTCACTCCGTTTTCTGTCTCCAGGATCCTAAGTTGTGGCTTCGATTTGCCAGCAGGATATCCTTCGTACCAGTCGGGGTTAGTTCGATTCTGTACACTTGTACGGGGATATGACCTTACGCTGATGTGGATGTATGGCGCCAGTCTGTTTAGTGATGGGAAGAGCTGAAATAGCATAACTTCGTGATTTGCATCCGTTTATATATTTCTCAGATAATTCTTCCCAAAACTGATCTGTGCTAAAAAAATGCATAAGGTTGTCTTGGCCATTGTCTCTGGTTGCTGGGACAGATTTTTCTTTGGAGAACCTTGGGGGCACACCTACATGGCTCCAATTATATATTTGGTAGAAAAGGATGAACATATGAGGTCAGATATACAGAGCTCAATCAGACTTTTAAAAGCATTTTGATTTCCCAGATTATTGTAAATGAGATTCGTACGCTGATTTTGTGTGTGTGTGTCTGTCTGTCTTTGGTGGCTGAACCGGGTGAGCCATTGGCAGTTCATACAAAGTTGATTTCTACTAAATCGCTTTGCCAAGTAAGTTTGATCGTTGAATTCTGTGCTTCACGGAGAAAGCTGTTTATTTTCTTTGGGTGGAGAGGTTGGGGTAATGGATGTATTTATCAATATATCTGAAGTTCACTCTGTTTTGGTCTTTCCAACAATAGTAAGAAGATTGAGAGATATTGATTCAGAGCTGGAGATAGTTACTCATAGTTTCCATTTTTCATGAAATGTTTTAGACCTTCTCATTACCGTGTAGGGAAATCTGAGCCTTCCTTTTACTAATCAGCTGTGTACTTCATCTTGGGGGCTATGTAGCTTTGGACAGGATAATTTACTGGTAAAATTACGGTACTGTTTATATTTAATTTGAAAAAAAATAATTTCCATCTGTGAGGTCGAAGATAGAAATCAAGGTGCTTCAGGGGAAATACCACTTATCCCCTTATGGACGACATTTGTTACCTGAATGTGTTCAGAAGGTACCACTTTTGAGCTTTGTAACTGAGATTGAATCTCTCGCCACAAACCTTGTAGATTGAAATATCAATTCGGGGCTTCTCCCCTGGCGTGTCCTACTCAGATATACTCTTCGAAGCTGATCCTGCAACATTGAAATTCAGTAGCAAGCACCCTTGTGGTAGGGCTGCCCAAAAGTCCTCAGTTTTCTCCTAGCGATAAGAAAAAAAACAAAACCTACTGTGAGCATAAAAAGGAGATAGCTACTACTGTGAGAATAGCAATTAGAGTTTATCGGAATATTTTTTTACATGATAGTGTATTTTTATAGAGAGATGTATATACAGCATACACCCGCACACATCCTGTAGTCTCTTGGGAGTCTGATTTAAAATATAGCATTGCAATCACAATCATTTTCACGGCATTGGAAAAAACGAAACGGAGCCAAAAGCTGCTAAAAGAGTAACAAGAAAATGCAAAAACGATGTCTGTCTGTCTGGTTATTTTTCTAGAGCGCTTTGAAGAGAATACCGTAAACCATTGCCTGGATTAGTTTCTGGGATAAGAACATCACTTAAGAATAAAACAAATAACGTTATATTCTAATTGCTGGCAAACAGCATTCAAGTGCACTTTTCAAAATTACACTTCCATTTTTTTTATCTTTTATTTTGTTAAGACTTGAAATTTCTAAAGCGTTGTGCGGTGTGTAGGTATGCATGTATGTGTATGGGTAACCACTAATACAGACCTTTTTGTGCAAAAACGATGTACATAAAACAACTTCCAGTTGTCAATCAACCAGATATCATGTTTCTGTAACACCAACCACTGTGTGAATTTGTAGTGGGGCTGGGGCGTTACGAGTAAAACTTGCCATTCCAGTACTGTATGAAGATTTTTTTCCAATGTGTAAGATCTCGTTGACATCTCTTTTAACTTAAAACTGGTTCCATCCAATGCCAGCTGTTATAATAAAGTCTTATTGTACCATTTTCAAAGAAAGCATGTTTACTAAAGTGTGTTAATAACAACCGAGCGAAATTTCAATGCTATCTAGCTATTTTAAAAGAGTGTTTTATGAAATAAAGAACAACCCAAACAATTGGATATGTTTTTAAGTCGGGTGGGCAGATTTGAAAAAAAAATCAGGAGCCATAACTCCACCTGCCCTTTTGAGTTCTTGAAGACGTAGAATTTTTTTTTCCAGTCAGTCCATTTGATGGTGGAGAGAGGGGGCTTTTGTGAGGCTTTCCCCTACCTTGCTATGGACAAATGTGAACAACTGTGTGAAATCACAACACCAAAATATATTTTTGTTACATTTTACTAGCAAACCTCCTAATTTACTAGAGTTATGAATCCATGGATACCCAAAGAATTTTCCACCCCATTACATTGTAGAGCACTAGTTATTTTGGTAGTTCTGATTTTGGGCCAAATTGTCTCTGCATCCGTAAATGTTATACTACTCATAATTGGTTTGTAATACTTGAAAGTTTTATGCAATCGGACCTCTTATTTTCCAACCGATTGGAGCAATATTCTACAAAGGAACTGATTAGTTTCTCGGTAATTGATTAAACTAAGCTGCATCCTAAGGACCACTTGCCACGGCCCTTGGTGTCTGCCAAACTTTTACAGTGTAGATTAGCCCACCATAAAGACTAAATTATTTTCATATTAAAATGGCATATGGGCTTGGGCTTAAGGCATTGTGTGAACCCTAGCTGCTCTTCCAACTTTCCATGGATTAACATGACACAGGAGGCAAAGCCACAACTTACAAAGACTCAGAACTTTCTGAGAGCTAGTTGTTTTCAAAGTAGCGTGATCTATTTCCTCCTGAAAGCCTCGCACTGCAGTACTTGTCTTAAAAACTTACGTACAAAGAGGCAGAAGGGATTGCAAAGCTGCTCATTGTGTCCTCTTGGGATTTGCTAGTGCCTCACAGGAATACGCATGCAAAGTTAATGACAGGACACCGGGTATCACAAGGTTTACAGCCCTACCTTGTCCCCTGCTGGGTTTTTCAGGCCTCCTTACCCACTTGTTTGTTACTGTGCAGCACACCAAGTCATATCGTTTTGGCAAACCATTTATTGAAGCGCTATTTACACAACACCGCCTGATAAAATCGCCTTTATACTTCAGTGCAAAACAATTTCCATGACTTTCCTTAGGCAGTTAAAAACCTAAGGTGACGAAGTAGAACACAAGTGGCGATGACGTCCGTCGCCTGTAGTGAACGTAGAGTTAAAGGTGCCTCCAGATTTTCCTGTAACCGTCATCCCAGGCTAGAGGAATCGATTTGAAATAGAGCTGTAGCTTTCATTTTTAGAGTCGGGCAAAAAAAAACCCAACAACAACAACGATCAAGCATGAAAACGAATGGAAGGCATGGGAGATAGATGAAGAGGCTGGAGACGAATCCGCTAGGATTAGTTGCATTCACAAGAAACCATAAACTTCTTCCAAAGGTTATATCTGGCGATTCCTCTCTAGCACGGGTGTCAAACTCGCCGCATCATGTTGATGTCACGTGACGTATCGCCGCCTTTTTTTTTTTTGCCTTGGCGGAGCGGAGGTGGGCGTGGCCTGCCCAGGACACATCTGGCCGGCGGGCCGCCAGTTTGAAACCCCCCCTTCCCGCCGCTCTATAGCCATGCTTGCAGCTTCTGTGGCAGATCTTGGCACATCTCAACTTTGCTGATAATCCTGGGGCAGTTGTGGACTTCAGAGGTGGAAATCTGGTATTGCCGTGGTTTTTTTTTTTGCGTTTACCTTCCTGAAAGGGTCCCAAAAAACGTTAGTCAGAGCAGCATAATATCCATTGAAATATAAAAACAACGTAGAGTGAGAATGAGCACTGGAATTCACTCCATCTATGCAGGAAAATAAATAAATATCTGCCTCCATTTCAGATTTTACTTTAAAGCATCCTTTCTCCACTGAAACTATTAAAATCGAAGCAAGGCGGAAGCAGGATACGTAAGAGAAATTCTTCTGTCAGTAAGTTTTCCAAATTTAAAATTTTGCTTTTAGCAATGCGCCTGTGGTAACAGTCTCCCTTTTTAAATTTCAGTAAATTAAAAGCTGCAGGAGATTCTTTAACTTAAATTACTTCTTAAATGAAAAAGAGCTATTTATTTGAAGAACCTGCTGCTACAAGTACATCTTGAAGGCGGCTCTGGAAAGCCCTTCATCTCTAATATCTGCTTTTTCTACAGAAGAATCTCCACTTGGGGTTTCATATATTTTTTTTTTTAAAAAAGCATAGAAACGAATAGTCTTGCTTCCCTACATTGTACAAAATGTAGTAACAAAATACGCCCTTACACGAACAAAGTAAGCAACTGCTTTCAACCATGTAAAATACACTAGGATCACTCTGCCTGAATAGTCCAATTTACTTTTAAGCAGGCTCATTTCCATCTTGGCTTACAACTTAGTTGTAAGTTTTGTTCTCTACTGCACAAACACTCAGCTTGCTATATTATCACATACAGAGTATGATAAGAAGAGGTTATTGGGGCCATGGGACGCTATTAATAACCACAATAAAGCCATCAATTTTACTGTTTCTCAGCATTACTGGCACCAGTGAAACGTAAGTTTAAGTTATAAGGCAAAAATACAAATCAAACCTCCAATACCAGTTTTTAAAGGATAAACCTGGAAACCAAAGGCAAAAGTTTGATCTCGCAGAAGACAAAATGAATTTGTTTAGAGGATGTTTTACACTGGCTAACGGTGAACTCTGATTCTGCCTACTTGATGAACAATTTATGCTTTGTAGCCTGTCCCATGTTTTTTATTATGTTTTATAACCACCTGGGCAGTCATTTTAGATCATTCCAAACCCAGGCAATGTTGCATCTTACAGGTGCTTACAGTAAATATCTGGAGAAACTCAATGCCTTCCAAGGACTATAATGCTCTATATAATGCAGGGCTGTCCAACCTTAGCAACTTTTAAGATTTGTGGACTTCAACTGGCTGGGGAATTGAGTTGGAAGTCCACAGGTCTTTAAAAATTTGCCAAGTTTGGATATCCCTGCGCTACAGTTTTTCAGTGGTTTTTCAGTCTGTTTTCAGACCTGCCCATTTCCTCTCCTTTCTACCCCACCCCTCCCAGTCTCATCCCTGTTCAGCGATAAAAGCTTTTTTTGTTAAAAAATGCACCAAATAGTACTGCTGAAGAAACAAAACTGTAATATGTGGGAAGACTTAATTTTACCCTCTCCAATTATAACCTCTTGAGGGAAACTGCTAGTAGTCATCAGACTTGAAAGAGGTTTCACCGGCAGCTCAAACCGAACAGCTGTAGGATTGGGAGGTTCTACCAGACATACTTTTCCCATTTGTGTCCCAAAGTCAGGGTGTGTGTATACAGGGCAAAATCTTACCCTGCTTCAGACAGAGAAAATAAGGCTTTTCCCACGACGTTAGTTTTATAGACTCTGTATTCTAAAAATTAATCTGCGTTATGGCACAATTTTCAAAACGGAAAGAACTGCTGGAAAGAACCTTGTAAGCAGATATGAAAGTTTCTCCAAACACTTAACAGAAGACACATTACAACTAGAATTACATGGATTTTGTTTTTGTTTTGTTTTAAACACTTTAGGGCAAGATCAGAATTATCAGACACTAAAAGGGGGAAGTTAAAGGCATAGGGGAGAAGTACGATAGTTCTCCAGGGGATTTTTTAAAGCAGATTTTTAGTAACTGTTTTGCTTGCACGTTGTTTTTCCCTCCTTCCCCAATTCTATTCCAGTGTTTGCAACAGACTGACTGTAACTCAAATGCCTCTTACCTCCTTCATTCTTCAATCCCATTTTGGCACCAGGTTGTGAAGACGTGTTTGCTGGAATATTCAAAATCTGAGATGGCCACGCTGCTAGTCGGATATTGATTTTTCCACCCCCTTGCATTGGCCGAATCTACCTCTTTCTTCAAAATTTCCAGGGCAGCAGAAAGTGCTATCAAGGCACAAGCATGTACTTTATTTGGCATAAAGCAGGTACTATCCTGAAGAATGGCTCAGAAGAATTCCACTTATCCAAGTAGTAGCAAGCGGGTCAAGTCTGTGGCGAGTGTTACTTGCAGCAATTTGTAGTTGAGTCTAAGATCTTTTGACCCTTGTCACGTGTTTGACCTGTTGACTACAAGCTCCCAAGATTAAAAAGCGATGGTTTAATTCTAAATTGACTGATGGGTCCAACTCTTAGTTTGAAGATAAAAGTTACCCAGCAATAATCTAGGTAGACTCTTTTATTGAAAGGAAAAGGAACTCCAATAATAAAAAAAAAAGCTGTATTATATTTGATTTTTTTTTTCCAAATGAAACGTCAGTGCAACAACACAGAGCACATTAAAAAGGTACAGTTAACATGGATTTTCAAGTGAGATCCCGGCATGCAAATGTCATAAGAACTTCACATGCATTTCGGAGAACTTTCCTTGCTGATAGCATAAACTGTCTCCACATCCAAGTTTTATTATAATTTATATATCAGTAGTTCAAAGAAAAGTCGTTTATATACAACCGAGTTATCTGCAGTTCTTTCCACCTCCTTAAGTGGACAAATAGTTACTCAGCTGATGGAGATCAACGATATCAGGAGTGCCTATTAACATATTATTCCTAAAAGAAAAGAGGATTCAACGAGAACTCTGGCTGTCCGCTCTTGAAATCAGCATGAAATGCAGACATTCAGTGTCCAAACTTCGGTACAAGGATGGAATTCTGAAAAACGACACAAAAAACCTGTTTTAAATTAGTGCAAGCAGAAAGTTAGTGAGCTGCTTCCGCTAAGAGTGCTTTCCTAGTAGGGGGAGGCTGCCATCTCCAGGTTCACCAAATAAAAAGGAAGGCAGTCTCTTCAATACCAAGGGATCCAGTATTCCCCCATTATTATCATCCTTCCCTGGTTACAGAAACAGCAATGCTGTCATTTCCTCCTTAAAAAGACAATGTTTCAATACACTGCCGGCAACCTTTCCCTCTGCAGGGCCCATCTGACTTTCAGTAATTGCAAACCAACAGGATTACAGCACAATTTCAATTACGGAATCAATTTCAAATCTTCGGCTGCTAAGAAGAATGTGATGTCTGAAGAGTTGGCCTGGGGGGGGACGGGGGACGCTAAGAATGGAAGAATGCAGGTTCAATCCCACCCTTAAGTGGGATCACTTCACTGGCTGAGGGACGGGTTGCGGGGAAAATAGAAAGGGACACTGTACAGGTAGTCCCTGCCTTACAACAGTTTATTTAGTGATGGTCCAAAGTTACAACAGCACTGAAAAAAAAATGACTTATGACCACTTTTCAGACGACTGTTGCAGCATGTCCTGGAGTCACTTTTTGCAACCTTCTGACAAACAAAGTCAATGGGGAAGCCAGCTTCACTTAACAACTGTGCTGCTAACTTAACAAGTGCGGTGATTCACTTAACAACTGATTAAAGCCTTCTCCCCTGCTTTTATCCTCCAATCCTCCTGGGGCGTAGGCTGGCCTAAAAGATAACGAATAGCCTAAACCAAGGGAGTCCATCACTGGCAACTTTAAGACTTGTGGATTTTAACTCCCAGAATTCCCCAGCCAGTCATGCTGGGAGTTGAACGCCACAAGTCTTAAAGTTGCCAAGGTTGGACACCCTTACCTTAAACTCTCCTAGAGAACTCCGTGATCACGCGGGGAGCTGAACCTGGGTATCCCTAGCCCCACAACTACACCGGCTCTCCTGATCACAATTTCAGGGCCAGGAAAAAGAAAAACCAATCTGAAATTAAGGAAAGATATTGCGAGTCAGCAATCACAATAGCGACTTGGAATGATGAGCAAAAACACTGAAGGACAAGAGGAGAAATGGGCTGACTATGGGGACAAGTAATCTGATAGATCTGGGGTTCACTGTCACAAGGGAAATTCCAGGCTAAGAATTGAGCAGTTGCTCTCCAAGAGATCAAATTCATTGCAATGGTGGGACTCTCCATCCCAGAACAGGCTAGAACAGGAGGCCTCAGGCCCCGGTTCATGGACCAAGCACCGGGTTGCAGAATGCCAGAAATCGGGCTGCTCAAACTAGTGAAGCCCCATCCGTGGGATGCAGGCAGCACACCAAACCACGTCCCTTCCGGTCCACGGAAAAACCTCTCTCTGCGGAACCGGTCCCTGGCGCCCAAGAGGTTGGGGGCCGGCTGGGCTACAAGCTCTTCAGTTCTCCGATCCCGAGAGCGCCTTACCTTGACCCACCTGGGTGCATTGCGCTAATCCAGGCAAGGCTTGCTATGTCTGTACTGCATGATGTACATGGTAGATTGGTGCCACCAATACAACATCACCACAGCAAGAATGTGCCAAAGTTGGTGGCTGGAGCCGAGGTAGTTTAACTGTCCTGTGGAATAAGAGAAAAGAGGAAGCTCAAAGAGAAAAAAGGGATTGGGGAAATATCAGGGAGAAAGAACTGCCACAAAGAAAGACAGAAGAGAGAAAAAGTAGGGCGAAAAAAACAAACAAACAAGAGAGAAGGATGGGCTAGAAAGAATGAATAAGGCAAAGGGCCTTTTGGTGAGGAAAAGCAGCTGCTTGGATGTTTTTGCGGCAGAGGCCTGCCCAGAGCTGTTCTCAAGGTCGTGGTGACCTTTTTCACAAACCTCCTCGCACAAAGCGGAAATATAAATGCATATCCAGACAGCCGCCTTGCCTGGCTTGCGAGACTGAAGTCGAGCCCACCCTTCAAACCTCCAAGATCAACAACAGCCACCCTTAGGGTTTTGCACCCAGTCTTTCCAAGGCAGCCAGGAAATTACTATCGATCCTCTACTACGGGGCACATCATCAGCCCTCTGCAGGAGATTTATTTTTATTTTTTATTTTTTTACATTTATATACCGCCCCATTCCGAAGACTCGGGGCGGTTTACAGCTTATAAGCAAT